>BMAO01002666.1:0-35788 GCA_019973975.1 Trichonephila clavata
AACATTTTAAACAAATTTAAACTATATTTTTCCCTAGATATTTAGCAAGAAAGCAACTAAAAACAATGATTATTTAATCATTTATGGGAATGCTCAATATTTAAATTTAATTCGCAGGCAACAAATAACAATCATTTCCATTGAACTGAACTGAACTCAGTGGCGCAAAAGCCCATGACAGACAAAGCCTACTGTTAAACTTATGCGCTGTGTGCTTATGTGAGTGATTCGGTCAAGGGATCAGTATGGCCCGAAACCCCCAATGTTGAGTTTCCAAGTATGCTTGGTACTCATTTATTGGTCCACTGAACAGATTAAATGCTGAGCCCAGCTCGGGATTTGAGCCCCAGACCTTTGGCATGAAAGCGCGATACACTACTACACGTTTACTTGGTTTCATCATCTCCATTAATAATTATTATTTTTGTGTAAATCATTCTCGAATTTTAAAATACTTTTATTGAAAAAAAAATTCCAATTTAATACTAAAAGTAAGATAACTCATATAAATTCAGTAAATTATGATTTTATATTACTATGAGCCATATTTAAATAGCTCTGATGCAAAGTTTCTGGATTCATTTGTTTCACTTCCTTTTGAAATTTGTTTTCACGCTCTTAAGTAAACGTATTCTTTTTTCTGGTAGCCGTGGTAACTAGTGGGCATGTTCACAAACTCGTGGTGGACATGTCGTGTATTCCTTGTTCCACAGAAGAGAAATACAGAATCTGATGCATGTTAAATGTGTCCAGCTCAAAGTCTTCCCGTTGATATGGTCTGATAGTTTGGAAAAGATTGATGCCAGTCCATGTGTTTTCCTCATCACTTCGCTTAACCTCTTAACCGGTCACGAACGTATATATCCTTCTAACTCAACTGGAGTGTTAAGTGCCCTGGACGTATATATACGTCTGTTCGAAATACGATTCTTTTCCGAAGACTTTGGAATGAATTATAATGATTGTGTGTGTGTATGTGTTTACGAAGGGTTTATTTCCTTCAGAGAAACATTTACTTATTTTTGTCTGTAACGCACCACATACGCGCGATTATGAGGAAAATGGTGGCACTAGGGAAAGAATTGTGTAAATTTTAAGTGGTTTCAGGAAGTTAATTTTTCTCGAGGGGAGAAAATATAAACGATTTTCAAACAGGTATACTTCTTTTAAATTTAAATTAAGTAATTTGAATCTATCACAGATTATTTACAAAGAATTATGGGTTCAAAAAAGTACTAAATGTTTAAAATATAATCATAATTTAAAAAATTATAAGCATATTCACATAAGAAATAATTTTGTAATACATATCAAGTAATTTTTGCGTTGATCACGCTACTTTCTAAAATAGTAGCTTTTGATGTATAAAACTTTATAGAATTATAAAATGTATCTTACTCTTTGAACCCTACTAATTAAAGATTAATATATCTTAAGTATTTTAAAAAAATATTTGAAAAATATTGAAATTTTTAAAAAGATTTTGAAAATGTAACTTTTTTATTTCTTAAAAAATATAATTTATTATTCCATTTATTTAAAAATTCTACGGTGTATTAAGGATACATTTAAGTTTATAAATCAACTTATTGCTAGTAATTAAAGCTACTACTTTAGAAAATAGCATGCGCAACGCAAAACTTAATTCATATTCCTTATTTTCATATGCTTATAATTTTTTAAATTGTGATTATACTTTAAACATTTTACACTTTTCTGAAGCCCCTTTTCTTTATAAATAATGTGTAAAATATTCGATTTATTTTATTTTAATTTCAAAGAGTTATATGTATTTGAATATTGTTCATATTTTAAGCCCTCTAGAGAAAGTTAACACCTCTGAAACTTTTAATAATCGTTAGTTAAGGAGTAAAGCTTAAAATTTGAGGCCCGTTGCTAATTGTTCTCTTGTATCGCTGTAGTGTAAAGTTTATTTTACTTCATTCTGAATTTTTTAACCCGTTTATTTATTTTTGTAAAACGATCAGATTTATGTACTAGTGTCAAATTATAATAATCAAATCGTAAGTTACTTAAGGGAACATACATAAGTTTGTAACTGTTATTTATGTTCCCATATTTGATATAAATTTCTATATGTAACGCAAGAAAGAAAATAACGTGCATTTTTATAAAGTCCGCAGGTGTTTTTCAACCAGAATAAATAAAGCTGTCACATTTATAGATGGAAAATATGCCTTTAAATAAACATAACAAAGAAAACATCCTGACTTTTTCTTTCTATTCATACCCCCTCCCCTCCTCCATCACGTTTTCCCTTTCTTCAAATTTCACAACAAAATGATGCTCTAGGAAAGGCAGAGAGATTGGCTTCATTTTTTATTTACCTCCATAAAACGTAGGTGCGTTAAGTTTTTCTCGTTCTTGCTTTCACCTACACCAATATTTTTCCTTGTCAAATAAATGGTTTGTTCAGGGGTGCGAATCAACCAGGTTAAGGAAAATGCAGAAAGAAAGGGAAGGAAAAAGGATAAAATAGGTGGATTTTTGGGGAGTTTTTCTTCTCCTTCATATCGATAGAAAACTGTCAAGATTTAGTCAGCTGAGATACTCGACAATTTACTGAGTATCCGGTTGCTGGTTTATTCCCCTTCCAGTAGACAGATAGTTTGCAGGAAGTGGAATTTATTAGAAGAAACTTCTAAAGAAAAAGGAGAAAGTATTGACTGGGTAATGATCCTGAGGTTATTGACTAACCTCGGAATCGTGATTGTAAAAAAAAAATGTATAAATAAACAATTTTTGGATATTTAGTGTCAAATGAGTTTGGAACAGTGATTCTCAATCTTTGTCTTGTTGCAGTACACTTATAACAATTTCAAAATTTGGCGGCACACTAACCATAAAATAAGTTTAAAAGAATGCTACTTATTTATAGCATGTTGTGTAAAACAGTTTATCATTATACTTTTCAATGTTAAATAAAATAATGCGTACAACAAAGACAAAAAAGTTTATTGAGTAATTAATTACAAATTAATTATAAGAATACATTTATTGCGAAATTTTGATGATTTTGATAATTTTGTCTATATTGGGTCATAAAATTGATTATACCACTCTCATTTCGTCATCTACATTTAAAAGTCTCATTTCTTCATTTTTCATATTTATTAAAGCTGATATACCGAATTCATGCAAATAAGATGTAGAAAACGGTAAAAATATTTTCAAAGTTTGTTTGGCTATTATGAGGTATAGTTGCCTTTAATTTTAATCTAAAATGAATTAATTGACTTTTTCGAATGCTTTGAATTGAAACTTTGCATATTACAGAGAGAAATTAATTTTCCTCTTCATTCAAAATTAATTCATATGCAGATGTTTCCAATGCCACAAAAGGATTCAAACCTGATCAGATTCTTTTTATATTCATCTATCAACAAAATGATAAGTTAAACTGATATTTGTAAAAAATGCACCATTAAGGAATTATAAGAATTAAAAGAAATTTAATGCCCAAATGACTTGTGTTAGTACACATGTATGACGAAATTTTTAGGGCAAAAAAAAACAATATTAAGTGTCCGAAGCACCACGCATGGCAATAAGTGCTACGATATGACGTGGCATAGATTCATACCGATTTTGAATGTCTGCGTGTGGAAGAGAATTCTATATTGCTTGCATGCGCAGCAAAAATTCGTCTTTTGAAGCTGCAGGACGCGGATCACGAGCGAGACGTTGACCAATCAAATACCACACGTGCTCAACAGGTGATATATAAGACGAAAAAGAAGTTGCATTTGTTGGGTTGAACAGAAGACTCGAAGAGTTTTTGCAAAATGTGGGAGTGCATTATCCTACTGAAAGACCGCTCCAGGGATGCCTTGAAGAAAGGGAATGATTTCAGGTTGTAATTTCACGGACGTTCCTGGTGCTATTAATATCACCCTCAATTCGTAGCAAATTGGGCCGTCCATAAAACGAAATCACACTCCAAACCATAACTCCGGGTGTTAGGCCACTATGTCGTTCGATAACTCACTCTGGAAGGCAGCGTTCACCGGCATATCTCGTCTAGTACGAATGCGTGCATCATGGTCCCCCAAATTGAAACATGATTAATCTGAAAAGGCAACTTTGTGTCAATCAGCTGGCCAGGCTCTGCACTCATGATTCCATTGCAGACGCAACAAACCATGGTTTGCAGTGAGGCGGATCCTATATAAAGAAACCCTTGCACGCAATCCACGGTGCAGCAGACGTTCACGAATTGACTAAGCCAACTTTAGTACACTTGTGGCAGAAGACCAACTAGCTGCCAACTGCATGGAGAAAGCTGTACTGTCATTCACTTCCATGAGAAGCAGGTGTCGATCGTCACGCGCTGACGTCACCTTCCGTCGTCCACTGCCAGTTTTTCGAGCTCTTTGGGCGCGAGCGGTGCTTGTTTGTTCACTTCTTCCAAACTCGCAAGACTATAGAACTGTTCTGCTGCACACGAGCTCCTATTGCGTGATAGGAAAATCCTCCTTCTCGAAGGCCGATAATCCTCCCCCGTTCAAACTAAGTAAGCATCAGCTCAGAACGCACTGCGCACGCCACGCATGCGCGGTAGCTCTAAAACATTATTTTACGTAACATCCTATTATTGAAATTTGCTGCAAATTTCATTTAATTCTAATGATTTCTTCATGGTGTTGCATTTTTTACAAACAGCTGTGTACTTTAACTGACACGACCAGTTATTTCTTGTAATTCCTTGTTATTCTTTTAAAAAATTGAATTACATACTTTAACAGTAACATATATACAGGGTGGTCCCGAATTCACAATGCATATTTTACAGGTAGATGCAGAACACTATAACAATCATTTATTGTATAGGAATGTATGGGCGCAAGTGATAAAGTGATTCGCAAACAGGGGAAATTAAAGGAAAGAGAAATGGATTTATCTGTTGGCTGCGTTCTCAGTAGGGGAAGTAAATGCCTAGCCATCGTTCAACATGATGCATCTCAGCGCTACGAATATAGCATGCGAAGTTTCCTGATCCACGAATGCTGGATTACAGAATTTTTCAATTATGGGCGTACTTACCCGAATAAAAAGTTTGGGGTTCGATGGATTGGGCGTGGTGGACCTGCCCATTGGCCACCCCGATATCCTGATTTATCGAGCCTCGATTACTTTTTATGGGGACATCTGAGGAATCTTGCTTATGCGACTCTATTTGACTCATATCGTTGCTCGAATATACGAAGTTGCTGCCCGTGTGCGTGAAAAAGCTGGCATTTTTGAACGTGTACCCTAATTCCTCCATCAACGCCGTTAAGCATGTATTGCTAATGGTGGATGAAATTTTGAACAATTATTCTAAATGTTACACTTGTAAACGACGATTTAAAAGAAAGTCATTCCTTTCGTCTTTCATTTTATTTATTTATTTGCCTCACCTTGACATTTGTGTCCATACATTCCTGTACGATAAATCATCGTTACAATGTCCTGTACCTACTCTTAAAGTTTTTGCATGAATTCAGGACCCCTCTGTATTGGTAAAATATTATTATTAGAGAAGTATTTTTCATAAAAATTTATTTTGAGCAAAAATGTGACAATACTTCATTTTTTTTCCAAACATTTGCATTTAATATTTTGTTTATTTTAATAATATTCCGGATGAAGCTTTATAATTACATTCTTATTCACACACAATTGATACTAAATTTCAATAAATAAAAAAACTGTTAAGTTATAAGCTTTTGTAAAATCACGGTTCCGAACGTTGTCTATGAAATCCATTGTATGGATTGTTTGATTGATTTGAGAATCTATACTTCTAAAAGAATCGCGATGCATACAGAATTTGATTGCTTTTTAAAGAGATTTTAGGTGGGAACAAAAAGCTTGTCGAGACTGCACTTGTAAAAAAAATTTTAGTGATTGTTGAAGTATGATTGGATATGATTATTTATCATTCGAAACGCCATGATAGCTTAAAATTGAAAATAGTGAGTCTGCGCGTGTGACTATAGTTTTAACTTATTCCAGATTTGGAATCTGCATGGCTGAACTTCAGTTTTTCTTATGAAAGCTGAATAAATTCATGTAGTTAATCTTTAAGATTCCTGGATTATATTGCTGATATTATTTATTCTCAACATTAAAGATATTAAAATATTAGATTAGAATTAAATTTGTGACATTTACAATGTACTTTGGTCATTTTTCTCTAAAGACTTGTACGAGTTTCAGTTCATATTTTTGGGATATTTAATAATTTATAATATCCTAAGAATTTCTCATATGTTTTCCATTATTGATGTAGACTTAAGCATTTATAATATTCGCCATAATTCATAAATGTTATCATGAGATTATGTAAATCAACCATAAACACAATATTAGTTCGATCATGAACTGAAGCTTAACCAACGCATTTAATTCTTTTTCATTTGCCATGCATTTCTGTTAATGTAAAGTATCTGGCAACATATTTGTTTTGTTTTGATTCCACGATATGGTTTTACTCAAATCATATCGTGGAATAAAGGGAGGTAGGTTGAAGCTTTGTTTTTGTGGAATTCTTAATGCTAAAATTTTATTCTGTCAAAATTTTATTCTTAATAATTTATTGAAAAATATTAATTAATGTTCGTAGATTCATTAGATCAATTTTTTTTTAAATTATACTGTCCGCTAATTCTATTTAAATTCGAATCTGTATCCATGCTATTTTTGATTAAACTAAGACAAAGTCATTATACGTTTCGTTGTATAATGGCAATTAATCAAATGTATTCCTGCTATTTTGTTAAATAAGGTAAGAAGTGGACCAAAAAGGAAGTGGTTTCTAGAAAGAAGTATACTAAAATGAACATATATTATTATAAATAATTTATTTTAATTATTTACATGTAATACTGTCTAATATGATATCAATGAAATAATTTTTTAATTAGTATTAAAACCTTAACAAAAATTGCTAAATATTTACATTTTTAGAAAGTTAATTTCGCAGAATATTTAAATAAAATTAAATGTTTTATTTTAATTTATTTTTCTACTTATTATTAACTTTTATTTGTCCAGACTCTAATTATATCAGTCACTAACATACCATACAAAAGTGATACAAATATTTAGTAACATTTTAGAATTCTCTTTCAAATATTTGTTCTACTTATTTACTTCGTTTTTTGATTCGAATTCGGAAAAGCAATCAACTGCCATCAAACATCTGAAGATACGGAAGATTATCTTGGTCTAAAAAGGTGTTAAAGAATTCGACTCATTTCGAAAGTCAAGTAAAACAAACTTCAGAAACTACTTCTTTCGACAACTGAAGGAAATATTTACGCTCACTAGGCGTGAAAGAAGCCCTTCTCTCCTAAAAAAAGTAAAACAAAGAAGATAACGAAGAGATCAACCTTGAAAGCTAAGGGATTATTTTTCTGGCATTTTGTTTCTGACATTTAAGCTAAAAGCTGCTTCACAAAGGACCAAGTTCCCTTTCAGACATTAAAAAATCCATTGTTTTTTCAGTTTCATTAAAGTAGTTTGTACTTCTTAAATCTACCGATAATATATTACAAAAATCGCTTAATATGAAACTGGAGGGACCGAAGAAAAATTTTTCGTGTTAAAGGATATTGTAAAATAAACATATATTCAACAAAGTTATTAGAGTACATTTTATTTACTTAGATATGTATATATGCATATACATACTAAAAATTAAAGAAACAAAAACATTCACAGGAACTTAATGAAATTTGATACATATTCAAAAATATTTAAAACATTTATTAAGTTTTTGGAAAATAATATGTATTTTTTTTTTTTTGCATTTTCTTTTTGAGCTTCAAAATGCTTGATGTCATCCATTTTGTTACTCATTTCACCATTGGAATTTAGTCTAAATAAACACACATACTTTTCTTTTCTTTCTACATTTCGGATGTCGTGGGAATAGGACCTGTAATGTTCATTTCATTTTCATTGTCAGATTCTGTATGAATGATATTTTGTGAAGTTTGAACAAGCTTCGAAATTTTTTTTCTGCCATAATTGGTACTGTGAGCTCATTAACATCATCTCCTGTAACGCATTCTTCCGATAGTACAGGGCGGTCCTATAATGCAGAAAATGTCTGAAACATTTCATTACGTGCCTGGTGTTTCTTTATTTTGTTCAATCCCAGAAAGGAAATTTTTTGTGTGAAATGATATGTTTCGAGTTGAAAGAAAAGAAATACATGAGAATACATAGCAGTTTGTCGAGACCATTATATTATTTCGTCTAATGCGTTTCACGTTAAATGTATTTCCTGTAGTTTGAAAAAAATTTAAGAAATCCAAAAATCCTTTTAAGAAGAAAAGCAGCTTAATCGGGTGTTCAGAACAGTGTGATTTAAATTAATATAAATCACTGAATGAATCATTTTAATATGATATTTCTAACTTACAAATTGTTATGTATATATAGAAGTAATAAGATACTAAAATAAAAATAAATAAATATTAAAAAATTTCATTATAAATTGCATAGTAATATTTATGATATAATGGATGATTTTAATTTTAACATTATTAAACTGTCATGCTGGAATTCGAATTTATCAATAAATAATAATTTATAGAAATTATATTTTTAAATATATTCAACATAATAATGTATTAGTAAGGGAAAAATCTAATACATAATAATAATTAAATTTTTATAAATTTATTAAACATTTTATTGTTCTCACAAATCAACATCATGGTCCAATATCATAGTCCCACAAATTTAAGCATTGAAAAGACAACTTGGTGCCAACCAGCTTGTCAGGCTTTGTGCTCATGAACGTGTTGCAGATGCATCCGTATATGGTTTGCCGTGAGGGGGTTCCTGTATAAATGAACCCTTGCAGTCCAGGTATGCAATTTATGGTGCAGAAGACGTCGACGAATTGACGAACCCGACATTAGTACACTTGTAGCAGTAGACCAACGTGCGGCCAAAGGAAGGTGCGGCCTGGAGGAAGCTGTACGGTCATTCACGGCCACGCAGAGCAAGTGTCGATCGTCACGCACTGACGTCACCTTCCATCGCCCTCTGCCAGGTTTTCGAGTTGTTCGGTGCTTGTCGGTCCACTGCTTCCAAACTCGCATCACTGTGGAACTGTTCCCTGCAAACGAGATCCTATTGTGTGATAAGAAAATCTTTTTTCTAGAAGGCCAATAGTCCCCCCCCCACCGTTCAAACTCTGTAAGTTGTTTGAATTTCTCTTTATTTCGTTGTGGAGGCATACTTAGGTGTCACTAAACGTTCCTCTCGAACAAATAATCATTAACTATTTTCAATGTCCCGCAACAGCCCTCTATTTATACGCTTTCAGCATCGGTTCAGAGGGTGCAGCGCACGCCACGCCTGCATGGTGGCTCTGAAACTTAACTATTTTACGTAACATCCTGTAACTGACATTTGCTGAAAAGTGTATTTAATTCTGAGGATTCTTTCATGGCGTTAATTTTTTTTACAAACGGCAGTATATATATATATATATATATGCTTTGGTATTTTATTGGTATTGAATAATGAAACCGTTAAATACACTGTTTCATATCTGTTATTATTTCGTTTCCAACATCGTCGCAGACTTAGAGTCGAGTTAAATATTTTAGAATAAATTCGAAATACCGTAAGTATTGATACAAAAAAACCTCACTTCATTCCGGACTTAAAATTAAGTACTGTAAAATCCTGCGTAACATACAAAATGAGATCAAAATGTACGGTTGCACGTTATATGTTTTATACACCGGGTATAAATTTATCGCTTTAAATTTTGTTAAAAAAGGACGAGTATGGAAAAAAATTAGACTTCTATAAACATCAAAACATTGTTTATTTAAAAGTAATGGCATACTTTATGAACTTAAAGAAGTGTAATTCTAAAAATATACTATTTTTTTAAAGCCTGGAATAAAAGCTTTGAAAAATAATTTCAAAAGATAGGAACATTGCATTTGTATATTTCAAGTTTCTTCGTAATAAAGGGGGGTAAGCTTCATACGCGCACGGTTAATATACTGAGGATTTTGTGAAAAATGCAACTTGAAGGTATAGGTGCGTATCTTACGCCGGAGCGTGTTATACTCCGTATTTTACGGTACTTCTTTTGCACATCTTATCTCAATAAATATAGATTAAATTTTATTCATTTTTATTAATCCACAGATAACTGACATCCACCTATATCATTGGAATGATTTGAGATAATTTCAATCTTTTTTTTAAATAACAGATAATTTATAAGCTATAGGTATAAGAAAAATAATTTTAATTCTGTTTAATGATTAGCAATACTTTTCTTAGTTACTTATTAAACTCTAAACTATTTATAAAAAGTAAATAAAATTTACCAAAAAAAGATATTGTTAATAGTTACAGAATGTTTTTAATCTTTAAAGAATGAAATGTTTGAAACAGAAAACTTTTTAATACAAAAAATCGATATAGTAAAGCTATAATGTGCATCTATTCATTATTTTTACATGATTTATATTTGGTAAACGTTAAAAAAAATAATAACTGACGACACGCTGTTGTCCCGTTTGAGGAAGTTAATAGACTCTTATCGTACTTTTAAAAGCATTTTTTTTCACTAAATATTTTTTTCTCAAAAATAATTTTAATTGTTAGAGCCAATGTACATATCAAAGGTATACGTTTCATAGACTTTATCAGTGAAACAGTGATCGTGCAATGGCTTAAAACACTGAATCATTTTTTATTCCATTCTTTTCGAAGTATAGAATATTATTTTCAGTTCACTACACTCAAAGAAGAGTCTTTTAAAATCTCTTAACCCTTTCAGGACCATGTTCACACATATATGATCACACGTTTCTTCCTCTAAGGCCCACGGTATCATAAATGTGATTGCGCTTTTCCTGCCCTGAGGCTCATGATCACACAAGTGTGATCTGATTTTGGAACGTTTTTATATTAATTGTTACAAGGCACTAGTAGATGGCAAAGTCCGATTTTTTTCGAATAATATTTCCTCAAAATTTGAACTTTAATATGCGTTTTCAGCTTCGAGTCTTTTTTTTTAAAAATTAGATCCGAAATATTAATGAATGTAAACAACTGCACATGTTTAACTCTTTCGAGAGAATCGGGCATTTGAAGGTGTCTGAATTATTGAGCTATGGATTTCTGTTTATGTTTGGACAGCGTTGAAAACTTTTTAGTTTATTGGGCATCAGACATTCGTACTAATTGTTTTGGTTAATATTTTATTTTTGTTCAGTATTACAATAAAATTTATTCTCAAAAACGTTTAAAAAGCAGCTATTCATAAAACAAACACGATAACTCCTTTTTAACGAAAAATAATCGTTTGTTGTTGTTGGCGTGTCCATGATGTTCAGATTAATAAAATAGAAGCTCCAGATCACTCCGAAGCTGCCTTCGAAAGCTTCGGCAACCTCAACAGCTTTATCAGAGAAGATCAAATCTTCTGGGTCTTCTGGGCTGATCTTGAAAATCCTGGCTTGAATTGCCGGGCAGCTGAGGATATGTTGTGGAGACAGTTGAAAATTAAGGCAATTTGGGCAATGACTTGTGTAACTTCTCTGTCCGTCAGTTGAGATTTTCATTCCATTTACGAGCTTTGTTCAAAGCCTAGTTATTATTGTTGCTATTGTACGGTTGTTATTTAGAGCTGGGGTGAAATATTTAAAATTATTGTTGAATAGCCGTCGACTGGCAACAGCATTGGCGTCGATGAGGGTTGTGAGGTTAGATGATAGAGGGCAAGCTCTAGATTATTTAGCAAGTCCATCCACAATTCATGGAAATTGGGGTTGCCAGAATCTAGAAAGGTTGGACCTCTGCCTGTTGGTTCGCTGGAGGTATTTTATTTACCTCTAACACCCATTGGGGAAACAAATGGAAGCATTCCCCTATCCACCACCAGGCAACGCGCTCTGTTGGGGTTACAGACTCCTCCCATTAGAACTGGTTTCAGAGAAAAGAATTGTTTGCTCTTACTGATTCATTTTAATTCATTAAGAACAAACGATTATTTTTCGCTGTAATCTCAACCAAAGTTGTCATAACTATAAAAACAGAAAACTTAATAATAAAGTAATTCTAAGAAATCTATAATTAATTAAGAATAAAACATATAGCTGTTATTTAGGGGATTTGTGTATCCATTCAAGCCTAAACAAATTTATTTGAGAGTAAATTTATCGTTTGGGACTTGCCAGATAGTATTTTGTAAGTTTTGTGCCTAATTTTTTTTAATCATCCAAACGGAGTGAAAAGAGTATTTTTTTAAAAATTAAAATTAAAACATTTTCTTTAAAATTCTCAATTTAAAAAAATATATATATATCGAAAATATTTGTGCTGTATACTCAGATATTATCAGTGATAATAAATTGTAAATTTTAGTGCATTTGATTGCATTAAAGGTTTTACATGGATTTTTAAATGAAATCAGGCTTAGCAGTGAAATTCGCCCGGTCCCATGCGCGCATATATTCTCGGAACGTGCGGATCGGGAGAAAGGTTTCTTTCCCCTTTCGCCGGTCCTGAAGGGATTAACTCGTTTATTTGTACACCGTATGGATGACCGAAAGCTGGACACAACCGGTTTGCTCGTACGCTGAACGGGCACTGATATTACTTCTTTCTATCTTCGACTTGCCTATATTTTTAATTCGTAATATGAGATTATTTGTGCTAATGTTTTACGAGATGAAGTTGGTACATGATACTGAAATACTTCTCATTCGGTATTTTCTTTGTAGTGAAAACGATAATTTTTCATAGAAGGCTGAAATTTTGATTATTGTAAATATTCGATACAGAATAAGAATTAACAAGGCAATGGACAATTTGTTGACTGAGAAGAAATTGAAATGTGGAAAAGTAATCCAAATAATCCGATATTATCTCTGTCCCAATTGCAATGTAAGACTTAGTGATACACCATGCTTCAAATTGTGTGTGCTTAAACAGAATATAGGCACACACTTACAAAGCTTAAAAAAAGGTACAAACGATATTTTTTTTGTAAGTATGACAGAAATTCTCTAAAGATATATGAGAGTGTACTTATAAATAGCATATATTTAGGGCTTTTTGTGTTCCGAATTATAAATTAAAAATTGTGTGGAAGCTTTAAAATCGAAAATTAAAATACAATTATTTTATTTTCCCTTTCTGTTAAGTATTATTCTTAGTTATATGCAATAACAAAGTGTGCCTTTTATTGGAACCTTTTAGGCAAAAAAATTGACCACTGAGAGAAGTGGTTAAAAAACTTAGCTGAAGCAGTTTCTTATTCCATTCTTTTCAAAATAGAAAACTGCTATCCTTAGTTCATATCAAAGAAAGGTCTTTATTAACCCTCCTAATGAATTCAGCTTTTGTGAATGCAGTCTTTTAATCTTTAACTTGTTTAACTTTGGTCTGACTTACGAGCTGCCGTAAACGACTTTCTTTTGGGTTTCAAATAACTTCTTTCACTGCTGCGTTTCAGGAACTAACGTTGTCTAGAGACGCTTTTCTCTTGAGTTAAAGCACAGTTAGTTGTTTTTATTGTTTGAAGAAAGATGTTGATTACTTTGTTGAGCAATGTGTAATATTGTAGTTTTCTTCAGAAAAATAGCGTAGTTTATATGCCTTTTTTGCGCAATTTCATCAGCATTTCAGAAAAGAGGTACATTAATTTTGGGATATTTTAAAACAACATTTTTTAATTGTGTTCAAAAATTGTATGGAAAGTAACTAAGATTAACATTGGATGACAATATATCTTAAAAAATAACTTCAGCAGAGAGATTAAGTGTGCTGGTAGTGTGATGTTGAGAGAGAGTTGCAACACACAATTTATTTTTTTAATTCTGATTTACGCTAAATGTAATCAAAAATAAAATTTTATAAGTTGGCTCTGATTATGGTATGCATGGTCTTAAACTGTTATTTGTTGAAACAGTATTCATATATGGTTAGAATAATAATAGGTGTAAAGCGAATGCATATGATGCCAATTTGGAACCATTTTTTTTAAAAAATAAAATGTCTTCTAATGTTGAATTAGATCATAATATGTTTCATTATTCTATAAAACACATAACAAAAATGGTGTTTATTATAATTTTAACTATTTTTATCTGAATTATTTAATTGAAAACAATGATTTATATTTGAACTTTTAAATTGAAATGATAAATGTTTTTCATTTTTTCGTTAGAAGAAACAATACACATTTAAGGACTGTCTCTACTGTATAAAGATGGAAAAATATAAATAAATATACATTACTCGACCTTGAAGATTATAGAAGTTTAAGGGTCAGTGCACCACGGAATAATACAAATGCAGGGACGTCGTAAGACTTCTTGAGTTCCTGGGCCACAACACAAATATAGATCCTGCCGTGGACGTTGTTAAATCCTCGTACAAATAATAACCTGAATCAATAAAATATGCATGACTTGCAATCATACTAACCATCTCGACTGACTGCCGCCTTCTGATTTAACGAGTAATATTGGTGTTTGGTGGTAGGTTAAGGCTTAGACAAGGATGACGGTCATCACATAATAATGCAGTCTTGCCATTTTTGGCAAATGACATACTACGAAATTCCCAGTTTTTTGGAGAATACAACCGGAAATACCAATTTGCTGTTAAAATGATTCGAATCATGCTCTTATTAAGATTGAGTAGAGAAAGATACGAGACCCCCAATGAGACTGAGGAACTGGGCTTATGGACAAGTTTGGCTAATGCCTTAAGACTTCCCTGTACAAATGAAATGAATTGCGCTGCACTCCGACACATGTTGAGTAGAATATAAGTGAGAGAACCCGCAGAATATTGCTTTATATCTTCCAAATAAATCATTGCGGATATTCGAATATTTTTTTTAGTTTTTTTTTCAGAGAACACATGCAAAATAAAAGAATGTCAGAATGCTACTTATGGGGGACATTCCAGTAGACATTTGCATTTTGTAATTTGCAGGGTGGATGGACTGAATGGAGTGGTTTGTCCCTACATTAAGTTTCCGTTGACACCCACATATACGCTACATTGGCTGTGTCAAAATACCTTGTAAGGTGGCCAGAGTGATGTTAACTTGCAGGATTCATCGATTTCCATGACAAGTGGTGGTGGTCTTACAAGTCACTTCAATCGCTTCTATGCAAAATGCACAAGATTTTTTTATGTGTATGTGTTCTCATATCTATCATATCCCTTATTAATCGAGTGGGATTGGCCTGCATTCACACAGTGCTCATTCTATAATAACGATAGATATCAAACAGAAATGGATCAATATGTGAGGACACTTATAAGTGATATTGTGCATAAGATAATAACGTGAAATACTTTCTCAGATGTTTTCCTCATTTCATTGATGCAGCTCTTCTAAAATTTTTAACATTCGCCACCCAATATTCGATCATAATTTTAATTGCTTCACCCTCCATACAATAACAATGTATTGAATTCAATAATACTATACTTTGACGCTAAAGCAACAATACGACTTTAACCTCTTAAGTCAGTTCTCAAACTTTTAATATTTGCGAACCAATATTCAATCATGATTTTAATCCGTTCCCCCCACACAATAACAATGAATTGAATTCAATAATATAGTTTGACAATAAAGATACAATACGAGACTTTAACCTCTTGCCATCGGCGTATAGCGTATATAAACGTTTTGCTCCACCAAAGCATTAATTGTCAAGGACGTATATATATGTCTTTCGAGAAGTAACATTTTTTTCTGTGCACTGATATACGTAAATATATTCCGAAAACTTTGTAATGTAATAAAGGGTCATTTATAGTGTTTACGAAGGATTTACTTATTTCAGAGGGTTTGCTTATTTATTCATTTTCTCTCCTCCCCAATACATCATATTCCTTGAAAAAGGGGGGGGGCATTGGGGTGCGAACTGCGTATCTTTAATTCAGCAGTTAAGTGAATAATTATAAGCCGTACAAATTATCAAGATAAGTGTAAATTTTTGTATATAATTTCATATATGACAATCCCATGGGCCAAGTCATTGTTAATTATTAATGTTATTCCTATTTAAGTACTGTTAAATTAATTATAAAATGCATTGCGCAGTACTGTTACGTTTTAAAGTGTATTATATCAGTGTAGATATGTACACAATTCTTTGTTATACCAGAATGTACTTTGTTTGATTACTTTCAGAAAATTAATATTTTTTTTAAGTAACCTCTTGTTTTCGACTTTTAAATGGGCTCGCACCCTCCTTGTAGTGTTATCACACCCCCCTCCGGGGCCACGCCCCGCAGTTTAAGAAACACTGTCTTAAGTGCAACCGGCGTATATAAAAGTCTCGCTCAGCCCTAGCATTAATTTTCTGGACCCATATACAGTAATGGCCAAAATTGTGGACACATATTCAAATTATTATGCTTTTGAAGTTTGTATGTTAATAGAAAATCTTACTTTGCACAAAATGCAAAGTCTTTTATATCATTTTAAAGACAATTTAATACTGAATTCAATATAAAAAAGCAAAATTCAAATATGTGCAACTCAAAAACAGCCATGCTGCAATACCTTTCGATATACATTAGAGATACTGATGACAGCATTGAACAATCAATGCTTAGTTGGGTAATCTTTATTTTTTTATTACAGCTTCACATCAATGTTTCATTTAGTTGAAAATAGCTGTAAGCTCTTCCTTCATTTTTGCATGATGCCAGGCAACAATTATATCCTCAATTAGATCCTTTTTTATTTTATGGGCACCTCATTCGATCAAGAGTTTTCAGACTGTGAGACAAGTGTTTAACAGAATTGAGGTCAGGACTGTTTTTTGGCTGGAACAGCAATTCAGTGACCTTAGAACGATACCAATATTTTCGTTTCTTTACCATGTGGCAATTAGCAGAATCTTGCTGAAAAATAAAAGAAGGATTATAGGTAAATTTATCACTAATAGAAGGTAGAAGTTTAGGTTTAAGAATGGTGTCAATGTATTTTCTGACATTCAGTATCCTATCGATGATAGGAAGGCGACTGATACCATCTGCATGAACCAATCATAACTATATGGGTACTTCACAGTTGCCTGGCTTCAGTCAGGAAGTACATTGACATTTCTCCTGTACATTAGCATTGCTCTATAACTTTCTACAGTAGCATTTCTCCTATTCTACGTCTTACATATTTTCAATCATTTCTACCGAATAACGATATCTTAGTTTCATCCCTCCATATAATGTTTGACTACTAATCATTTGTCCAATTGATGTGTTCCTTTGACCACAGTAGTCTTATTCAGCACTGCTGTAAATTTAGATATGATGTTTTTCAAGAATCCCACCTCCTATTCTAGCATCTGCTAATCTTCTCCAGATTCTTTTTGAACTGACAGAAATACCAGCATTACTCAGAAAACTTCTGATGATCGTTGATGACATTCTTATAACTTGGAGATGTAATATTTTTGCTTTTCTTTTACCAAAAGATGTGATGCACTTGTATTAACCTTTTCCTACTTTTTTTTTGCTAAATTTGTCTCTTGACCATCTTAAAAAAGCTTCCAATCTCTAGATATAGTCACTGAACCGCCCACCTGTTTTGCTATTTTTACATAAGAAAGAGCACTTTCTCATTACACATATCTCTTTAGGTGTCCAATCTACTATTTTATTGGATGTCATTGCTTATGGACTAAATACCATTGTTGTCTTAATCAGGAAACAGTCCTGATCTCAATCCTATAAAAAACTTGTGGCACCATCGAAAAACTCTTGGCTGAATGAGGTACTAATGAAATGAAAAGAAACTGAGAATATAATTCTTTCCAAGAATCTAATGGAGGAAGAGCTTACAACTATTTTCAGCTAAATGAAACATCAATGTGAAGCTGTAATAAAAAATAAAGGCTACCCTATTAAGCATTGATAACTCGCTGCTATCATCAGTATTTAATGTATATTGATAGTTATTGTATCATAACTTATTTTGCTTTGCAAGTATTTGAATTTTTTTTTTGTATTGAATTCATTATTAAATTTTCTATAGAATGATATAAAAGACTTTGCATTTTGTGAAACGTAACATTTTCTATGAGCATACAAAGTTAAAATACAGTTTTTTTACTTATTTATTCATTTCATCCATCTCCCCCCCCTCCATACATCACATACTTGCGCCTACGTGGAAAACTGTGGCATTGAGGAGAGAATGACGTAACTTTCAATCGACAGTTATGGGAATATTTATAAACAGTACAAATCATGAAGGCAAGAGCTAATTTTTGTATATAACTTATGCATGACAATTCCATTAGGTCACTGGTAATTAATAAACTTGTTCTGAAACCAGTATTGTTGTTAAAGTAATTGTAAAATGCATTGTGCTGTACTGATATATTAATGTGTATAATAGCAGTGTAAGTGTGTATTTTATTTTTTATTAGGTCAGAATGTATTTTTTTTTTTACTTTCAGTTTATAAATATTTTTTTTAAAAATAAGCTTTTATTTTCGACTATTAAATATGCTCGCAACCCCCCCCCTCGCTTGTAGGGTTATCACGGACCCCTAGAGGGACGCCCCCCCCCCTAACAGTTTGAGAAACACGTATTTACTGTTATTTGAATCTCTATGTAAAAAACTATGTTCCTTATGATGCTGATAAATTAAGAAAATGTGACGTAAGGGTGTTGAATTTTAGGATAAATGTGTATTCATGTTATACAGTAATTTAGTGAGAGAAATTATTGTAAATGACTTATTTTAGAAAGAATGAACAAATTTTATTTGATTCTAAAGTCATATAAATTGTTTGCCCATGATAAATATTAATTAATTTCAAATAAAGAACTTATTTTTCAAATACATACATGTATAGAAAATTTATTTCTTCAAGAACATTATTTTTACTACCTGAGTAATATTTCTGATCTATTTTGGTTTTATATAGATATCTGTTTTATTTATTTTTTTATTATCAGCTGTGTGAGAGTTAGAAGAGAGATCTGACATGACAACAGCTTTCAGAAATGTCTTTTCATTTATATCCTGCTTTGACAACGAAATGCTTTTAGCCTTAATTGGTTCAGATAATACTCTCCAGAACTGTGGCAGCCTTTTTTTTTTAATTTTCCGTTTCTTTTGATAAAAAAAAAAAAAAATTCTGTCTGACTGTGTCATATGTAGCAAAAATAACACAAAAAAAAAAGAATTTACATTTTAAAATTTTAATCGGAATAAATTATCATTAGTAAGTTAGTTAATTTTTGAATAAAATTCTTGTAAAGTTTTTCAATTTGTTTTGTTTTATTTGTTTTTGTACCAAACGACTTTCTATTTTACTAAGGAAAAAGAAATTAGAAAATAATGCATATTTGTAGAAGAATGTTAATTTTGGTTTTCCTAAAATTTTTGCTTTATGAATGAAAATTAGAACATTCTATTAATGATTTGATTTTGATATGACATCAAAAAAATTAAAATCTTGTAACAAAAATAATTAAAAGCTGGAAACAAAATTTACGTGAGAATAAAAAACATTAATATGTTAAATAATTATGTTTATTTTAATTAGTTAATTTAACTGCTATGCAATCCATATTTAATATATTCGAAAATAATGATTTTTATGTAATTTTGATGATACTTTAAGTAATATAAGATCCGAGATAATTTTTGCATAAATATAGAAAGTATTTTTTCTTACAACAGTATTTCACATTCTGATAATTATTAAAACATT
Organism: Trichonephila clavata; assembly: GCA_019973975.1. Taxonomy (NCBI): domain Eukaryota; kingdom Metazoa; phylum Arthropoda; class Arachnida; order Araneae; family Nephilidae; genus Trichonephila; species Trichonephila clavata. The sequence continues at coordinate 19,765 of BMAO01002666.1, forward strand.
TTAGCTAGATAATATTTACGAGTACCTTGTTACTGATCATGTGTGTATGTGTAGCTGAAAAATTAGGGAAAAATACTCAAGTATGAAGAATGCATTATGGTTAGAAGAATAATAACCCATTAGAAACGAAAATGAAAAAAAAAATATTTTGAAGTTTATGACATGTATTGTAAAAAAAAAAATACTAATTAACCATTGTGTCTCACACCGCAAACCGAACTTAATCTTTGTTTGTAATTACTTAGAGAAAGTGAAAGAAGTGAAGTCTCTATTAAGTGGGAGATCACAAGCAATTTTAAACGTAAAAAAGCAGGTTTCTGCTTTGAAAGAACTAAAAGAAATAGCTACCTATTGTTTTACTTGAATTTTTTTCGGTGGATTCGATCGGTAATTCTTTTTTAAGCCTGCGTGAGCTGACTTGTACAATTAAACCATTACAATGATTAAACAATTATATTTTTTCCTTTTCCTCAGAATATTTTATTAAAGTCCTATTTCTCATGTAAAAGGAAGAAAAGATATTTCCAAAAAGTTATTTTTTGTCAAAACGTATTTCTTAACAAACTACTAATTTATTTTCTTTTTGTGGTTTTCTAATGCTAAAAAAAAATATTAAAAGAATTTTTTGGTCTTCATGGAAAATTAATTCCATTAAAATTAGATTTTTTTTTTATTAACTCTTAAGATTCAGAATATATCTCAGGTAAATTTTCCTATAATGTCTCTTGCAAAAATGAAAAAAATATATATATAATTTAAAATTCTAAGTATTTATTCGAAATCATGAGTACATTTTAGGTGAGTAAACGGTAAAATTTCTGTTATGATATAATCTGGTATTTTTCTTTTCGCGTGGTATTTATCATTATCTATATCTATTATACGTTTTTTTGGAAAATTTCTTTGAATATTAGTTTCATAAGCTATTTATACTACACCACGATGATAACTAGAAAATAAAGTTCTTTTAAGCGTATAGCCATGAAATCGTATGAGATAACTTTGTGTGACAATATAATGAAAAGAACGCACGGTACAGAAATAATGCCTATACGAATATTAGCTGGTATACCCGTTCTTCGCGCGGTTGAATTGAAAAATTAAACAGTACAGATTGAAGGATAAAGAAGTTTTTAATGTGTTAATTTTACGTGAATTGCACATTAACCAACAACAATAAAATGCTTTTTGCATATCTCCGCTGAACAAAAGAACCATATTTGTTAAATTGTTTGACTGTTTATCTAATAGCTAATAAAAGGATTTTTTTTTATTTATAACTTCCTGTAACACTCCTGAGGGTCGATTTTTAAAAACACCCTCCTAAGCTGATCTCTGCTCAGTAAAAGTAACGCATTGTTACAAATTTTGTATAATGAACGCTTAAAATAGAGTGTAAATAATTTACATTTGGATGTGTAATACGTTAATATTAGTTAATGTTGTATTTATTTTATGTAAAACTTGCAATATTCGCAAGCAAAGCTGTTCCTTACATTTTAATGTCGATTCAGTGGAAACATAGTGAAATGTTGGTGATAGAGCCAAGTTGGCATCGCTTTTGGGGACAATATTGGCAACTTGGCGATTGATTGAAAAGTGCTGAAGTGAATATGCTATAGCGCCACCTGGTGGGGAGCGTCAACAAAACGGACAGCATAAAAAAATGCATTTGCATGTCAATTTTCATCGTGATCGGTTGAACGGTGTTGCAGTAAAGAGATTCCATGTATACAAACATCCATTTCTATATATATAGATCAGGAGTATGAGCCAGAAACATACAAAACTCGTGAAAGTAACGTCAATAATGAAGGGCAATTTATTTTATGGAGGAAAGGTTCCTTCTGCGGACATTCATTACTAGTCAAAGGGATAGAGCCTCCCCCCCCCATGTACTCGTGGTACAATTATCGATACATTTCAAAAGAGAATTAAATCGAAAAATGTTCCCCGAGTTTCGATTGAACAAAGAATAGTACCAAGAGCATAAAATCCGTCCGAATGACAATAACAATTACCTACATAGTTGTTTTGTAGTCGGCCAAGGAAAGAACACTGTATTTATTGACCGATATATCATTGTAGATAAAAAAAAAGTCCGAAACTATATATATATATACAGCGAGCAACCATATTTAAGGCAACATACTGAAACCTGGCTACAGGAGTCTAAATTCATTATACACAGAACACATTCATGGGTTTTACATAGCGAGAAAGCAAGCAACAATGTTCAACGCCACATACTGAAACTTGGCTACAATAGTCCCCATTTATCCTTCATGGGTATTACATAGCGAGAAACAATGTTCAACGCCACATACTGAAATCTGGCTACAGGAGTCTAAATTTATCGTTGTCAGACTCCTCCAATGGTACTACATATTTACCTGCAACTAGAGATTGCAATATTGGATCAAAAGTTCAATACCGGTATTTGGTATTTCTTAGAACTTAAAATACCATGATACCGGTTTTAATACCGGTATAAGAAATTTAAAAAAAAAAAAGAAACGCAGGTGTGTTACTTGCTGGTTTTATTAGCGAGTGTAAATATCACAAGAAATAATTTGTAACTTATAAATTATAACAATATATAAGGAATCAGAAAAAGTAAAATAGCATCTTATTTATTTGAATCACAAAAAAGTGCAAATATTACTGTCACATCTTACCTATAATTTCATCCAAATTATCTAATTATTTTTTTTTTTTGTTGAAATTATTTAAAATCCCTGAGGTCTTGAGCTTAGAAACTGTGATTAAATTTGTATCTTCATCGCAACTAGATTTATTTCGTCTTTAACAAATTTGTATCATTTTTTCGTTTTTAAATGTTTATGGAGTCCGCTTGTATTTCATCTATTCACTTTAATAACACTAGAACATTTTTTACATTGTGTCACCATATTCTTTCCATCATATAAATAATGAAACTAAATCGAAGTATTATCAACTGATATTTCATCCTCTGTAAAGTCATTCTTATTCATAATTATGGGTTATATATTGTTTATATTGGTATGGGTTATATATTGTTGGGTTATATATGGTTATATATTGTTGAGATTCATTATATAATATACTAATGTATATAATGAATCTGAAAAAAAATTCTGAACCCTAAATTATGATAAGCAAATACAATATGAATAACAAACTAACCGGCTTAGAAAATATCGAAATATTTCACATTTTCTTTACAGGGTTTCACTTGGTTTCTCAGATACGAATATCAGACTATGAATCCTGAACAAGTGCAGTATCTCTCTAAGCTCTAACAGGACATTTTGGTCTTGGATGATTCAGATCATTTTTATAGTAACTTCTCTTGATTGCACGATGCCACTTTGTATTCACAGTCTAATTAATTTCACCTGTTAGGGAGACATTGTAGTAATAGGTGTTGATGGATGAAGGAAGGCAGCTGAGCTTGGATATGTTATTCCTCTTTCAACGAGAACTTAGTTAGGAGTAGCGTATTTAGTTCTTTTGGGCAGAGAAATAATTTATGTCTATATTTTTAAGTTCAGATTAATAATCTTTTATCTGTTGTATCTAGCAATGAAAAAATCAGATGATGGATTGAATAAGTTGTCTTATATAAAACTGTAAAACCAGCTATAGGAAAAATAAAAATAAGAGCAACGCAGAATGACCGGAACAAAGACGTTTCATATTTTCCTCTTCTGAAATGAATGTAAAGTTATTTCATTTTTAATATAATTTAATCATGGTACGATAATTAACACTATAATAAAAAAAACGATCGCTGAACATATAAGAAACAATTTTAAAAATTTCTAGTAAATGGCCAAAAAACCGGTATTTAAACTTGTGAATACCTGTATTTCGAGTCTGTACAAATGGCTTAAAATGCCAGTATTCGGTGTCCCGGTATATCAGTATTGCAATCCCTATCTACAACTCTAAATGCTACATTCTATTACAAACAAGCTATCAATTACATTATTTCCAGTGGTGCAGCGAATTTAAAGACTGGTTTTATGAATGAATTCATGTCCTTTTTACCAATTAGACTCTCTTTAATTTGAAAAATGATTCTCACGTGTGTTTCCCTTAACAAATCTCGAGGATTATTTTTATGACACTGTTTAATTAAATTACTAAGCCTTCTGAGGAAACATATGTAAGAATTTGTTCATAGTTTGAAATCATTTTATAGTTTGAAAACTTTCCAGAAGAGTTTAAAATTTGGGCTTCTTTTATGATACAAAACCAGATATGAAAAATTGCTTATAAGATAATTAGTTTCGTTAAATAAATGAAAAAATGTAATAAGGAATCTTTAAAATAGACTAAACTCTTTTGAATTAGTTAAAACTTGGGGCGCCACCACTTAACACATCACTCAAAAGGTCCCGGGCCTAACATATAGATGGCGTTACCTTCTTACTTTTCTAAGCCTAACCTAGTATTACTAACCCTTTCAAACTGCATGTGTCAAAATTTCCAGAGAATATCTTGTTTAGTTATAAAGTTACAGGGCTTTTTGTGACAACATTGGCAACTGTTTGGAAACCATGGATGAAAAAGAATTTCGTGTGCTAATCAAACATTGCGTTCTGATGAGGAAAAACACTGTTAAAGCAAAACAATTTCTTGATAAATGTAATCCGAACTCTGCACCATCGCAAACAACTGTTAAAAGATGGCATACCGACTTAAAACGTGGTCATACAGACACAAACGACGTTGAAAGTTCAGGTCACCCAAAATCTGCAGTTGTTCCAGAAATCATCAAAAAAAAAAATGTATAAAATCGTTTCAGTCGATCATAATTTGAAGTTGCGTGAGATAGCAGAGAATTTAAAGGTATCAGAAGGCAGTGTATTTTTTATTTTGCATGATCATCATTTGTCAATGAGAAAGCCGTGTTCAAAGTGTGGGCCGCGTTTGTTCAATGTTGATCAGAAACAACAACGCATCGACGATTCATAGCTTTGTTTGGAGCTGTTTAAGCAAAGCAAACAGGATTTTGTTATGTAGATATGTGACAATGGATGAAACATGGATCCATTACTACACACCTGAATCAAAAATATCGTCAGCTGAGTGAACAGAAGCCAGTGAAAGGCGCCCAAAGGGACCAAAAACTCAAACGTCAGCTAGCAAGGTTATGGCGTTCGTATTTTAGGATGCGCATTTAATTTTGTTTATTGACTACCTTGAGAAAGGCAAAACAATTAATAGTGAGTATTACAGGGTGTTATTGGATCAACTGCATGAAAAAATAAAGATTAAACGTTCTCAATTGCGAAAGAAAAAGTAACTGTTCCACCAAGACAATGCTCCGTGCCACAAGTCCATGAAAACGATGGTCAAATTGAACGAATTGCGCTTCGAATTACTTTCCTACCCACCATACAATTCAGACCTGGCCCTCAGTGACCACCAGCTGTTTGCAGATATAAAAAGAATGCTACAAGGAAAGAGGTTTGGTACAAATGAAGAAGTGATTACCAAAGTAGAAGCCTATTTTGAGAGCAAAGACAAATCGTTCTACGAAAAAAGGTATTAAAAGCATAGAAGAACGTTCGGCTTAATCTATCTCACTTGAAGGGAAGTATCTTGCTAAATAAAGTTCAGTTTTGCATAAAAGTTCTTATCTTATTAGCCAGGCCCGGGACTTATTGAATGATGTGTTAAAGTCATTAACCTTTAAAATTAGGCTATAACATTTGGTTCTTTTATAGGAACGATCAGTATTTGTGTGTGTGTGTGAATCGTTCTTACAGCAATTGCTTCGCCGCTGAAAAATAAATGAAGGAGGAAAAAAGTGCAGTGCATACGTAACCCCGAGTGTTATAGTTTAGTAAAGTAGTACTTTATTTGGTGATGTGCGCATAAAAATACGTTTCTTAAGTACAGCAGCTTGCTAAGTATATTCCACTAATTATCGATATGAAAAATTGTGCCAATTTTCTAAATTTGTAAAGTAATAAGGTATTCTATAAATCAGCTTCTATTAAATCTGTAAAACTGAAAATATATATATATAATGTTAAGATGTGACGAATCTATACGCGTTTCTGCTAATTTCTTCTTTTTTTCCTTAAAACAAAATATTTATTTCAACCAACCTTCATCGAGAAACCAAACGGGATTTATGTAAATGAGGAATATTATATAAATTTGGTTTTCGCGAGTTGAAAGAGAGTCAGAGGTCAAGTGAAGTAAAGTGAAGCAAGTGAACTGTTAACACGTAGTTGTTGACTAGCTGAAGTTGATACGTTTGATGTACTCAAGTAGAAGTGGTTAGTGAAGATTGAAAAGCAGTGGAATTGAAGACTACAGAGCGTGGAGCCATCCTCCTTTGATCAAGCTAAAGAAAGTGCCTGAAGTTTCCCGTGAAGGATCCGAAGCATTAAGGAGCAGGTACCGTAAACTTGATTAAGAAAAAGCTGATTATTAGTGTGCGACGTAGTTGTAAATAAGCGTATTTAAACTGTCTTAGATTCAGTTGAGGTTCTGTATCCCCACATTTGGGTATCTCACATCTGCACTCTACTATTGCTTATATACCTTAATTAGAATTGTGTTGTGTCTGTTTCATAACCGTTAATAAGAATTAATAAATCAAATTAGATTGGAAATATGGCTGTGGATTATTTAGTTCCTCCTACACATTTAGCAGAGTTTACAGATAGACAGTAGGGTTCGTATGTAAGGGGTAACCAGAGGTTACACACAAAGAGATTTTTTTTAAAAATATATTTTCATTAAATTTACAATAAAAAATAGTTATTTCTAAGTATTCATGGCAGCATTCAAAAATTTATTTTGTCTTACCTCTATTTCCAGTGATATTCTCAGAGGGACATGAGTTGTTACTTAAATCTTTTCTCGTACTATGTTAGTACTTTTTGTATGACAAATTTAAATAATTATGAACGAAATTGTGTGTGATTGTAATCATTATGAGTACAGTTGGACCCTGTTTTAAAGAAATCCCTTTTAAGGAATTTAGTGATGTAACGAATTTTTCTCTTTCCCCTAAGGCAAAAACCTCAATTTAAAGAATAATTAATCCCGAATTAACTAATTATTTAAAAATCTGGAAAAAAATTTGTATTAATTTGCTGGATATTTTATTTTATTTGAATTTTTTTTCATATTATTCATTTTCTTTGGAACAGAAAAATGATTTTTCTTGTAAGTATAAAATTTCGATGGTAAAGTGTGCAGATGATTTGTGAAAGCAACTTATCGTGTGAGATTTCAACAGGACAGGATACCCCTTCTTATCCTCTCTCCACCACAACGCAAGTGATATTTTACCGATGATGTGTTACATTGATGACCGACGGCCTATTTGTACAACTAAAGTTCAGGAAATTGTTGATTTCTCAGAGTTGATGTATAGCAATTCTGATACAGAAAAAAAATGATAATGAAACTTATCAAAACGCTTAATTTTCTAATGCTCTACATTGTTTAGAAACTGGGAAAACATACTTCATGCAACAGGATGTAAATGACATATAGTATTTTCTTCTCGGCAAAAAATCGACCAAAAAACTCTTTCGAGTTAGGAATCAAAAACATCGTCCAACATCTAGTAATCTGAATATAAAATTTTCCAATTAACTGGCACTTCATAATTCACTAATTGTATTTGTAGCCGTTGAATAAAAAACGTGTAATGTCTATAGCTATGGATTTTTTTTGTGTATTTTCATAGAATTTCTAAACTTAAGTGCACAAAAATTGCCCTTTTGTTTGGAACCCGATATAACGAATAACTCTGATTTAACGAACAAAGTGTTCGATCACGATGAATTCGTTAAATCGGTTTCCAACTGTGTACTGTATTTACAGTTTTTTTTACAAATAATTCTAGCATGAACTGGATATTTTATTTCATTTTTTTGTAACAAGATTGGTTGAGTAAATCAATATTTTGTTAAAAAGTAACTCAATGTTAATCAAATGAAATTTACTTCATGGAGATATTAACACTTCTTTTTTTTAATCAGTCATTTAAATTTTCACGCAACTGTAAGTATATTTTTTTAAAGTATCCGACTACTCAAAAATGTGAATTTTGCCAAAAATTGCCAATTGTTTATGATTTTATTTTATAGGCCCTCTTATTAGCTTTATAACAATACCATGTTTATTATTTTCCGTTCACTAAAACAAAAACTACAAGTGTTTTAGTAAAAGCAGATGTCATAACTTTAAGCAAGATGTCATGCATCGAAACGCGTTTTACACGAAATGTGTTTTATTGAAAATGTTCAAGGGGAGAGCGATTGCGGAAAAAGTTTTAAAAATAATTGAAATTTTTTGTGTATGTTCTGTATAATAGTATAAGTGTTTTAATCAGCATATCTATCAATCACTGATTTATTACAAAATTTACAGTCCCTTATGTTAATGTTAACACTATTTTTTAAGCAGTTTCATATAATAATTAAGATAAAGTACTTCAGTTTTTGTAAAAATCAAAATATATCTTATCCTGAAAGTCATTTCAAAAATGAACAAACTAGCAATATACTAGATTTGAAAAAATGGAAAACTTGTTTATAAAATTTTGTTACAGAATGGGCTCCATTTATGTTCTATTTTGTAAATTTTTACCAATTTTTTCCCACTTTAGTACTAATGATTTATTTTTCTCTTCTTAATTTTAGCATATTTTCCTTAAATTGTACTAATCAAATCTAAAAACCACAAAAAATCCCTATACCTCCATTTTTTTTAAAATAAAAGTTATCGCAAGTAGTCGGATACTTTAAAAATTGAAATGTTTTATATATATATATATATATATATAATGATGTGAAGTTTATTCCCGTTTAAAGCAGAAAAGAGGACGCGCATTGTTTCTTACTTAAATTAGAGCATTTTCCGTAAATTTAATCTACACCAAAATATTCTCTACATATTAATTGTTAATTTTAACACAACACCACACAATTAAATCAAGCTTCATATTCCTTTCTAAACTCCGAATATTGTATCCCTTCTTACTAGTAATGATTACATTTTATCACCATTAACACTCCTCGCAAATTGTTGATATCAGAAATTCCGCACGGAATATCAATTCAGAAGTGTGGGTCATTATTAAAGGATCAGTCGCTGCGGTATTTTAACTCAAATTAATACCTTACTGTATATCTTGTTTCTATTATATGCTGCCAATGTGTCAACCACAAATACACTATAGCAAACTATTACAAATTTATGTTTTAGTTCATGTACTGTAAGCAACATAGATTTATATATAGGACGTGGGTTTTTGGTAACCCAATTTCTCACTGGTCATAGCAGCTTTAAAAGCTATTTGAGCAAATTTAATTTGGCTCTGTCCTCTTCCTAAGATTGTGATACTAGTGGTAAAGGAGATGTAGAACATGTGTTCCTTTTGTGTTCCAAGTTTGTCAAAGAAAAGAAGATTCTATGGTTGGCTCTCAAGGGACTTAATATAACTGGCCTCCAAATTTTCAGCAACTTATTGCTATCAGAATGCTTTGAAAATGTTCTCTAAATTTACTGTAAATACTTGCAATCCTTCAGGACTTTAAAGTTGCTTATTTTCACTTTTTCTCCTTTGTATAATGTGTGTGTGTCTATACTTACTTCTGTAAGCCTGTGATACTTTGTGGGGGGTACGGGGAATTTTAAATGTTTTCATTAAAAAAAATATCATTTGTATTATTGTATTCTACATCGTTTTAACTTTATGCATATATCTGATTTGTTTTATTTTTATATTGCTGCTGATCGCATCCATTCTTACTATCCTTAGATGGTTAATTCCATTTTTAGTGTCTAACTGCTACACGTAAATGAAGAATAGCAACTTAAAGTCAGTTTACTGCTTGAATATGCTTCTTTTTTAATAAATATTTTGCAGTATTGAATAAATTTAGCGAAGATAAATCGTGGTGTACTTTCAGAATTTTTTTTCAGTATGATTTCTTGGTAATTGGCTCGTTATTTGTCTTTAAAATACCAGCATTTCTTTCTCCTTCTTTTGTTACTGATTCTTTTCCCTCGTAGATTTTTTTCACATCAGATGGTTTTACAAGTCAGATCTCACATCGTAACTAAATGCAATGAATAAAGAGGCGCAGTAAAATATTTGCACTATAATAATCCCATCGTTATTCCCGCTTTTTTCAAATAATCTCCTCCATAAAATGCATGTTTTATTTAGCAAAAATCTTTGCTATCAGATTTTATATGATTTATTATGAAAGTTTCAAATACTGCAACGCATGCATTGAATAGATCTATTACATATTTTAAAATAAATAACACATATTGAGCCCAGTAGCTTAGTGGTAAGTGCATCACGCTTCCACACTACATGTCTAAGGTTCATACCGCTGGCTGGGGGGCAAGATCGCAATTGAAATTTTCAGCACTTCAGTGGGTCGATAAACGAGTACCAAGCTTTCTTGGGAACATAACACTGGGGGTTTCATGCCTGACCGGGACATATGATCCTGCATCTCAGGGTGCAAGGTTATACATAGTGAGATGAGCACAGTAGGCCTTGCATCTCGTAAGTTGTTGCGACACTGAGTTAACATTCATTGAAATAAAACTATTAGCCTTTAATTCAGATCAATATAATAACGTAGTAAAAGGGTACAAAAATGATAACATTATTAAAAATAAACATTTCATTGAATAATCAATTCGTATCATAGTTTTTAGGTGCAGCGCTTACTTAAAGATAATTTATTATGTTTTTATGTTTTATGTTTCTCTTTTGTTTCATCTAATTTAATGCTCTTGCTATTCCATTAACTATTTTTATTCCGCATGCGTAATTTGATTTATGATCAAACAGGAATTCATCTGAAGGCTAAAAAAAAACAACCAAAAAGTGAATACAGTGATTGAAGGTTTCAAATAAAAAATAACTCGATTGTGTCGACAACATACAAACATGTGTAAATTTTGTGATCGATTGGCTTAGCTTTGACAAGAACCCAAATACTTTGGAGAAGAAAAAAATGAACAAAAAATAGGAGAAAAATATATAAAACTCAAAGTAATGTGAATAAAATAACATTTATTTTTTAATCTTGTCAATGTAAGAAAATTGTACTTTTTATTCTATTTTTTGTGTGAAAATGAATTATGATAAAATAAATGATATGAATAATTTCATAATTTTATTTTATTTCCCATTTGGTAGGATTTGAACAATGCTTTTGTGTACTACGGAGAGTCAAAAAAAAAAAAAAATAAAAGTCACATGTGTGTGTGGAACTTAATTTTGGAAAGATATTTTTTTGGCCTGATTGTTTTATAAAAATAGAACAAATAGTATGTGGATACTTTGGTTTCATCAAGTTGTAAATCTTTTTATTTCTTTTTAAAAATGAATCTATCAGTTTATTACTCATCTGATAGTTTTTCCCATTTTTTTATACCTTGTATATTACTAATGCTATTTAGCTATAACCTTAAACTGGTGTTAATTTTATACATTGCTTAGCTTAAAGTTAGAATTATTGCAGTTCTGAATATGATTATATGTATATATAAACTGCAGTTTGTAAAAAAATTAAAAATTATGGATGAATGATCCCAATAAAAGGAAGTTTGCAGCAAAGGCCAATTACTGGATGTGGACGTATTACAGTTTCAGAGCCACCACACATGCGTGGTCTGAGCACAGCTCCCTGGGAACTGATAATGAAGGCTTTTAAATGGAGGGCTGTAGCAGGACGTTAAAAATCGTACATGGTTATTTGTTAGTGGCGCACGTTTAGTGGGATCTTAGTTTGCTTCTAAGACGAAATAAGGTGAAATTAGGAAGAATGGGGAAGAATGATTGGCCTTCGTAAAGGAAGATTTTTCTGTCATGCAATAGCAGCTCATGAGCCGCGCAACACTTCCACATTGATACAAGTTTAGATCATCGCGCACTTGACAACTCGAAAGGCTGGGGTGGATGACTGAAGGAGACATCAGCGCACAATGATAAACACCAGGCATGCATGACGATAAAGGACCGTACAGCTTTCCCCAAGCAGTTGGCAACACGTTGGTCACTGCTTCAAGTGTATTAATGTCGCCTTTGTCAAATAATCGACATCTGCTGAACCATGGACTGCGTTCAAGGATTATTTTATACATTAACTCTTTCATAGCAAACCATAAAAGGCTGAATCTTCAAATGACCCATGAACACAGAGTCTGGTGGACTGATTGACAACAAATTGTCTTTTCTGATAAACCTCACTTTAATTTATAGAACTATAACAGCCACATTCGTGTTAGACGCTATGCCAGGGAAAAGGCATAGTGACCGAACACCCGGATTAATGGTCTGGGGTGAGATTTCGCATCGTAGATGATCTCAGCTGTTATGAATTCAGGGTAACCTGAATAGCAACAGGTACGTCTGTGAAGCTCTAGAGACTGAAGTCATCCCCTTCCTTCAAGGCATCCTTGGAGCTATATTTCAACTGGATAATGTACGCCCGAATGGTGCAAGGAATTATCGCGACATCTTCTCAGCCCAAAATATGCAACTTCTTCCTTGGCCTGCTTTTTCGCCCGATATATAGCTTATTGAATACGTGTAGAATTTATTTGGTTGGCGTCTTGCTCATGATCCGCATTCTGCAGATTCAAAAGACAATATTTGTATGCGCATACACACAATGTGGAATTATCTTTTACAAGCAGACATTCAACATCTGTTTGACTCCCTGACCTGTATAGCAGCACACGTTGCAGCGCATGGTGGCTACAGAAAGTTCTAATTTTGGACATTTAATATTATTTTTTTGTGAAAATGTATTCATTTTTCGGGCACCAATACAAGTAGTTTCTGTATTACATTTCATTCAATTCTGATGACTCCTTCATGGTATTGCATTTTTTACCAACCCCCATCAACACAAACACAAACAGCAGTTTACGTACATTATTTTTCATATACCATATCAATACAGATTTTACTTAATGCCTAGAATATGTTGGAATATAGAAAACCAGTGTAGGCCAAAGAAAAATGAACACAGCAATGCAAAAGTAAAAGATTAATATTTTAAGATCAGACATTGTTTCAATTATCCAATCTTCAGTTTTCTTTGATTAAATTATTTGGCTATAATAAGAGGAGAAAAAGTAAAATTTAATTTATTTCTTATAAAAATTGAAAAATAATTTTATAAAACTATTTTATATGATAGTGCTAAACAGTTGACAACTTATAAAGGAGTAAGTAAAAACTTTTTAAGAAAGCTTAAATTAATTTAAAAAATGTAAACGTTAAGGACCTTAAAAACAGCTGAAATAGTTCTCTAACTTGCAAATGAAAAAACCATAAGCCATTAACCACAGAAGAAAAAAAATTCAAGGATAAAATTATTCGGGAAAAAATATTTTACAAAACTCACATTTCTGAAAAAAACACAGGAAACCATTCTAAAATTGCGCATAAAAACATTAAAGCGCGTAAACTTAAAAAAAATAAATTAAAAATGTAAGGTCACAAAAAGGATTTTCAAATTAAAAACATATATAACAAATTATTACATCACACAATCTAATTTAAAGCAGGCTATTTTTCAGAATATAGGAAAAAATTGAAAATATATATATAAAAAACTTAATATATATATATATGAAACAAACACTTTCCCTTATATGTAAGTTAGAGTGTTTGCTTATAGTTCACACTCTGAGGGAAAATTTTCAACCAAACTAGTTGATTTATTTTTTTAAAATTTTTTTAATCAGTTTTTACCTATCTATATAGTATCAGTTCATCTATATAGTTCCAATTGCAATAGTATGTTTTAAGAGATTAAGTTTAAAACAAACGTTAACTACATTATATATAGGACTCAACATCAATTTTGTGTAAATTAGTGAGTGCATTAAAGTTTTGATTTTTGTTAATTATTGTAAAGTATATGAAATTTATTTCTTGTATGAATACTCATACCAAAATGTAATACGTATTTTATTTATAGCAACTGGTTGTGATCGAAAAATTAAATCTACTTTACAAAACTGAATAATTTTTGAAAATCTGTATAATCCATTACGACGCAAAAATTTTTACTGACTCTTCTAACAAGCTCCATAAAAAGTTCCAAAAATGTGCTAAGCTGACTCGTATTTTTCAACAAGACTTAATGAATATTCTAAAAAAAACCATGGAGTACTTGAAACTGCCTCTTTATAATGTGTCTGTAGATGGCGCAAGTATTGAAATCATTCGTTTGCACTGCAATGTCAATCATCCCTTTATAAAGAGCATGCATATGGGTGCTATTAACCCTGAGTGATTTGAAATAGGGATTGTAATTCTAGTTACTTATATGTATGTCTACACTTGGTCAAATGTTCATGTCTGTGGGGCTCTTACTCGAAGATTTTACCTTTTGCATTGCTAGTTGTGTAATTTGAAGATCATGTGAATTGTTTGTTACTAAAGGCCCATTGGATTTCAAGTGGTAGAGTTGCAAAAACACAATTCTCAGTTTACTTTAAAACAGTGCTTCTCAAAATTTCAATATTTGTGACCCAATATTTAATCATAATTTTCATCACGCTCCCCCCTCCATACAAATAACAATAATTGAATTAAATCATATTATACTTTGATGCTAAAGCTACAATACAATTTTAGCCTGTTAAGTGCCTCCGGCTTATATATACGTCTGGCTCAACTGGTATACTAAATGCCTCAGACGTATAGATACGTCTTTCTGAGGTACGAACTTTTCTGCGCACTGCAACCCATAAAATTATTCCGAAGGCCTTGGAGTGCAATAAAAGTACAATGTGAGTGTTTGCGAAGGATTTTATTTATATCAGAGGATTTCCTTGTTTATCCCCCCTATACTTCACATCTGCACCTCTACATGGAAATCGGAGGTCATTAGGGAACGAATAGCGTAACATTTAACCGGCAGTAAACCTTGTAAATTATCAAAATAAGTGTTAAATTTTGTATATAATTTTATATATGACAAGCCCATGGAGTCACTGGTAATCTTTAAATTAATCTTAGTATTGTTAAATTAATTCTAAAACATTTTGTGCAATACTAATACGTTATAAGTGTATTATATCAGGGTAAATGTTAATTTTATTTTTGATCACGTCTGAAGGATTTTGTTTGTTTTATTTTCAGTAAATTAAAATTTTTTTTAAAATGATCTTTTGTCTTCGATTTTTCAATATATTCTAGTCCCTCGCAGAGTTATCACGCCCCCCCTAGGGGGTGCGCCCCACAGTTTGAGAAAACGTTGCTTTAAGATAATTCAAATGTGAGTTAGTATTGAAGATATAATTAAATTTGCCGTGTTTCAATATAATTACTATCCAAAAACAATTGTACATGAATATTTGTTTTTAACGCAGTGAATTTTCGATTTGGAGAATCAATTGTTGAAATTACCAGACGATTTTAGTTTAAAACTAGCTGAAATGCCCGTTCTTCGCACGGGTTAAGTGTTAAAAACATAAATTCATCTATTATAGCAATTATAATATTTTAGTGAGGATAAACCCTGTATGAAAAAGTAGTATAACCAAAAATTAAAAATATTTTTTTTCAAATGAATGTTTTCACTATAAATAATTTTAAACAAATTGCAATTTTTGCCTCAAAGTAAATAATAATTTAACAAAAACAAATATTTCAATGTAAGAGAGAAAATTAGCCAAGTTGAAGAGTAATAGATATGAATGAATGCAAATATAAATAAAAATTATTAAAGAAAAAGTAATAGCAGTTGTAAGTTTCTGCTATGGGAACTATGGGTGAAACAACCTGCAATAGATGACCGAAAGAAAAAATGAATGATGATAAACTGATTCACTAAATGCTATCAAATAAAAAATATTAGAAAGCCTTCAACTGAAAAAAAAATTAAATAGCATTGTACCCATACCTCATATAATACTATCTAACATCTCTGCAATACATCTAATATAGAGTATTAGATGTAATTCAATACTAAAAAATTTAATTAGTATGAACTAAATTAAAATCTAC
>BMAO01002667.1:0-42742 GCA_019973975.1 Trichonephila clavata
AACAATAAACACAGTGGAGTATGAGAAGGGGTTACTACTAGCGGAACTACGGAATCGGAACTGAATCCACGAAAGATCAGCACGTACAATTACAGCTAACACTTGTACACGTATTCACAAATTTCTAATTCACTAACCTTATTCTTGTACTTCGGCAGGTCTGTCGTGGTGAATAACTTAATGCTGGCTGGATCGGATAAAGGCTAGGATCCACACTCGACTTTCCAATTTCAATCTTCAGCTTAGCTCGTCGCGTCACTACTCCTAAATCTGTCAACAACTGCGTGTTGATTTACCGATGCTTCAATTCATTTTACTTCAAAAATCTAACTCTTCACTTTACTACTCTCTCTTTCACCACGTTAACTCGCGAAACCCGAACTTATGTAATATCTCTCATTTGCATAAATCACGCTTTGGCTCCCGATGGAGATTGGTTGAAATAAATAAAACTTTAAAGAATTATTGAGGAGGTTAGTGAAACCGTACAGATCCATCACAAGTTGAAGCCATGATTTTGAAGTGAGCATCGGAGGCTTTACTAAATTGCATTTGCTTAAATTGAAATATAGGGGATCAATGTTCTTTTCAATAGTAAGTATAGGTGTTGCCAAACGAAACACAAAGCTAGTTTCAAATGCTAAGCTGTTAAATAGGCAAAAGAAAATAGAAATCGTGCTGCAACAAGAATGTTTGGTTTGCATGAAAGATACTCGGGGAAATGGCGGAAAAAAGATATCACAAACTAATATACCAAAGAACAAATGTATTTTGTGTAAAGAAGTCTCGAAATGGTCATCCCTAGAATAAAGTATTGCGAAATAGGTCCTGGAAAATTGCTAGAATTAATTAATTGTCACAAGAAACAACATACATTTATTTGCCTTAAATTAGGTGAAAGGAAGGTAGAAAAAGAATGTTTGTGGGGACAGTGCAGCGAAATTTGGTGCTAATAGAGTATGGTGGCAGAAGATCGACTCAAGTATTTTTACTTAGAAAACGCCCTGAGCGCGATGGCTCTCTATTTCCAGTCAACAATTTTCCACAGTTAGAATTCTGAACGCGGTGTGGTAGGGCAAGCCAGCGGCGTCAATTACATCTCAAACATCTTCGATTGGTAAGAAATGAGGGAATAACGGTGGCGTGGGATGTGTGTACATTTTGCAGATTATGTTGCCTAATGCAAGCTGTTTCGTTAATCTGCTGGTAACGGGCATTGGGTAATTTTGAAGGAAAAGGAGTGTCACTAGCTTCAACACATTATCTACGCATGATTGGGCTTTCATAGTGACTAAATTCGTATCAGAAATGACTTTCTATCATACGCGATGACACCCCAAACCATGATGTTACATCTTCGCACGGTGAGCATTCTACAAATGTGGTCAGATTTCACCTATCTCTAGGCCTTTATAATACTTGAACACGGGAACTACCATTGGACAAATAGAAGCGTGATTTTCATCTAAGAACACGATCCAGTGCCATTCCGTTGTCCACGTAGCTGTAGCCCAGCATCATTACAAACGGAATCTTCTATATGCCGTGGTATTAATGTCAGTCTTCTTAACGAATGTCATGAATGTAGGCCACTAGCAGGGAATGAGTTAATGATTCTGGTCGATATGGGAATATCAAGGGTGCCCTCCACAAGAAGCAAAAATGATTTGAGGGGCCACACCACTCGATGATTCGATTCACAAATGCTGATGCCTCTCTATCACCTCTCTAATTTATCACATTTCCCTTTTTTCACAATTTTTTCCAGAACCGGGTACCATGAACATCTAGGGGAAATCAGCTAAGTTGAAAACTAGTTTGAGGAGCACACACTCGATGATTCGATTCACAAATGCTGATGCCTCTCTATCACCTCTCTAATTTATCACATTTCCCTTTTTTCACAATTTTTTCCAGAACCGGGGTACCATGAACCCATCTAGGGGAAATCAGCTAAGGTTTGAAAACTAGTTTGAGGAGCCACACCACTCGATGATTCGATCCACAAATGCTGATGCCTCTCTAGCACCTCTCGAATTTATCACAAATGCTATCCCTCTAGCACCTCTCATTTATCACATTTCCTTTTTTCACAATTTTTCCAGAACCGGGGTACCATGAACCCATCTAGGGGAAATCAGCTAAGATTTGAAAACTGGTTTGAGGAGCCACACCACTCGATGATTCGATCCACAAATGCTGATGCCTCTCTAGCACCTCTCAAATTTATCACATTTCCCTTTTTTCACAATTTTTCCCAGAACCGGGGTACCATGAACCCATCTAGGGGGAAATCAGCTAAGATTTGAAAACTGGTTTGAGGAGCCACACCACTCGATGATTCGATCCACAAATGCTGATGCCTCTCTAGCACCTCTCAAATTTATCACATTTCCCTTTTTTCACAATTTTTTTCCGAACCGGGGTACTATGAACCCATCTAGGGGGAAATCAGCTAAGTCCTTTTCCCATCCAATCGCCATGTCCCTTGTAAAACCATCTATCCATTGGCTGCAACTTGGCGTTCTGTGCTATTTTAAGTGTCCATTGAGGCGGAAATAAACATTCAGGATTATCTTCCAGTCAGAAATAACTGATTGGATATGTTTCCCATTCTTCAAAATTCCTTTTCTTATATCCTACTCTTCGTGGATCGGAGAGCTGTACATTTCGCACCTTAGCTTTATTTAGTGAGATGCGCCTATCCAGAACTTTGCATAATTTTTTGGTTATGTATATATGTGTACGTGTGCTTAAGGTATCCGAACACGTTGAAAACGACCAAATTCAGTTAAGACAGATATTTTTATTTTTATTTTATTGAATAGAGCTATCTTTTGACTTTACGAAATATACTTTATTTTGTTTCTACACTACCTAGAGACCAAGTTGCAATCAATTTTATAACGACAGTAAAACCGGAAGTGGGTTTTTGATCTACCAGAAGTGGGCATTTAAATCGCTCAAAATCTATCATGGCGAGTCTGATAACTCAAAATATTACGAATGTATTTCTATAAAACTTTTTGAACCTGATATTTATGTTATTTTCTAGAGAATGTACTAAAATATTTCTTATCGTATGAATACTTTTTGAGTTATGGCTTGTTATTTAAATAATGGTCTCATAAAAAATGTAATATTTCTTATAATGTTTACTCAATCAGCTCTAAAATTTTCAAATTTTAATAAAAAATTAAAATTTTAGTACATTTTCTAGATAAATGCATCTAGTTTGTTTTAGTAATACTTTTACTAATATATGTTCATTACTTTTTTCTCTAACTGCTTTGAAGTTTTTCAAAAATATTGCTAAAATTTCACTTATAATTGTGATTTTGTAAAGTTCAGGTAATTTATTTTAAATTTTGATAGTTAAATAGTAATATTTATTCGTGTTGAGTCCTAAAATAGCATTTGTAATGTTTTAGTATGCTATTTTGTTAAAAAGTACTCCGAACGTGTTCGGATACCTTAAATTTTCAATTTAAAATTTTATATGTTTAATCGACTTTCAGATATATATAAGAAAGTGTGTGTAATGTATAAATTTAAAACAATTGAAGCCTTAAAAATCTGGACATTAGTCTTTGTTAAGTGGCACTAACCATATTTTTATTGACTTGATCTGATGTTACTGTCGATCAGGTGGCATAAGTAACAACAACATATTTATATTGTATATGTATCATAAATTTTGGACCACAGCATTTCAGTAAGGTAAATCAATTATTGATATTGGTGTGGAATTTCTCCCTTTCCGATTTTTTTAAATCCAGCTTTCGATTTCGAGCTCACTGGGCAGAATCAGGCCTCTTAAAAGGTGATTTTAATGACGTCACGGTGGGCTTCTTTCAAAGGGGTCCAAAATGGGTTGCAGGTTGTCTATATATTACGCTATGTGGGTGCAATGTATTGGTCTTTGAACTCATGACATCCTACAGAAACACATATACCGAGGGAAAGTGAAACCATGGGCAGTAATTCTTGTTTCAAACAGTAAGTCACTATTAAAGTAATGATCTGTGTATTATCAATTTATCAATAGTAGAAAACATTCATATTTAAATAAAAATATTAAAATATTGAATCTTTTTTTAACTATTTACAATTAGAAAACTCATTGAGAAAAAGTATATCCCGGTTTGTTATTATTTATAAATACCTTAAAGTAAACTTTAATATGTTACGCGCCAAACAACAATTGAATTTCTCTCTTTTTATTGTTCATAAATTTGCTGTCTGAAGTTTAAATATAGTATTTTAAGCTATATTTAAAAAGTAATTTATAAAATGTACCATTTTATATCGCAATCTTTTAAAAAATCAATTTAAAATTTCAAAAAAAAAAAAAAACAGAAACTTATAAGGTAACGGTTTCAAACATTTCAATGTGTCTCTCAAAAGTTTGTTTTCCTAAGAAAAATCGTATAAAATAGGTCTGATACCCGAAACTAAAGAAAAAAAATGCTGGAAGTTACTTTGCATTATGCGTTGAAAGAGTTTTATTTACTGTTTGCGCTTTAATTTTCAATAATTTATTATTTGATTTCAAAGATAAATATGAAGTTCTCTTTAATCACAGAAGCAAACAAAATTTATTTAAAAGAATTGCTAAAAAATAGAAAATCTAGTTAGCTATGCATCGCTCAAAAGAAGTTTGAAAAATTAAAATTAGTTTAACCATGATTCAATAAATAGGTCAACAGAATTTACTTAGGAGAATAATAATTTTCTTTTCGGAATGAAATTTTTAACTAGAGAGGGCAAAAATAAAAATAGTAAATAAATGTCGAAATCTATTTGCATAGTTATTGACAGTTTTTTTTTTTTTTTTTTTTTTTGGATTCCATATAGTTATTTTAAAAAACTAGAGTCTAAAAAAAGTCAGCAAAAAAATTGTTAGTTGATTCCGATCTATTGAATGTACGTTAATATAAAAATACTTATCTGAGACTGTATAAAAACTTCTAAAATTAATATTGGACGGGAAATACACACGTATCACATTATCTTAAAAAACAAAAATAATAACAAAAAGTAAAAGTGTTAAAGTTTTGAAATAATTCGCTATTTTTCCTTTTATGTTAAAATTATAATAAAAAATTAATAATGGATAAAAAATTAAATTATTGGAAAAGCAATTAATATCGAAACCGTATTAAAATTACACAGACCAGCTCCAGTTTTGGTAGCTCCATCTGGTGGACTAAACTGAAAGATATAATAGCGTTTGAAAAATTAGCAGGATACTAAACTATGAAAATATTTTGAGACTCGCAGGAAAATTTATTCTTGAACGTAAATTATTCATTGTTGCGACTGATAGAGAAATGTTTAAAAATTTACAAGCAAGAAGGAAAAGGGAAGTTTTGCTGTATGAATAAAATGTTTTCAATATGTGCATAAAAATGTTTTAAGTTAGTGATTTGGAAATAATGAATTGTCATTTAAAGCGTGTTTTATTTACTTAAATGCAATTTTAAAAGATGTATACAAAGAAATTTATTAATATAATTTCAAGTGAAAATACCCGTCTCTATGTACTTGTCTGAATATGCGCAAAGGAATTTAAACCACGAGACTCAGAGAGGGGATATCGCTTCTATCAAGCTCAGCATTTTAAAGTACATTTTTTTTTCAATTTATTTAATTTGTATGAACCACATAATTAGAAATTATACTACAGATACAAAAATGAAATAAAAAATAAATTTGAAAATTCTCTGTGTCATCAGCGTATTTAAAGTTTCGTGATCAACTGCATGCCTAGCAATAAAAACAAATTTATTTTTTAAATAAGAAATATTTTCCCCACAGATTTAGCTAGGGAGTGATATTCAATGAAATACAATTTTTTTGTAATCTACAAGATTTTAGTTTTGAAATTTTAATAAAAATATTGCAATCTTATTTATCAATTGGCTAAGACAGAAATTTAAAGTTATAGTTTGAAATGCCTCATGGATTTGCACTTGTATTTCGTTCATAAGAGTAAGAGATACTTCATACTATACCATGCTATATAATGTAATAAATAAAAATGATGAAGTATTAAGAATAAAATAAGGTTTTTATCTCTTTTATTTATATCGTTCGTGCTTATACGGTCCAGTTGATATTTTCCTGGGTTAAAGGGCAGCTACAGTGAGATTTTTTTTTTTTTGTATCATACTATGTAACTTAACAGATAGCATTTTCTTCAAATAATTCTCTAGAACAGTAATAATCTATCATAATTTATGCAAATAACATACGAACATTTCATATCTCATTTATTTTTATTTAAATACTTTAAAAAATGATTAAAAATTCACAATGGTATCAGATCTAATGTACATGTTATAGGGAAAGTATGAAACCCGGCATTCTATAGAATATCTAGGCATTGCACATAATACCTACAACTAGCCAGCAATGTATGAAATGATTCATATTTCACACATTGCCTAGGCATTTTATAGAGTACCGGCGTTTGATACTATATAAATATATATATATATATGCAGTGACCTAACAAAAGGAGGGAAAATAGAAGTGGTAGCTCCCCCGCCCCTTCTCTTCTCCAAAGATTAATGTATAATGAAATTATTGAAATTCTCAGCAGCTTGCATCTAATAAAAATTTTTGATTCTTACGTTTCCTTCTCTGAAAAAATTAATATTCAAAACCCCGTTCTCCAAATAAATTTTTTCACCTTGAAAATAAACTATGAAATTTGAAATTAATTTTGATGTATACATATATACAGTCGGACCTCTATTTTACGAACTTTTCTATGGAACCAAGAACATTTTATGCTTCTCTTCGTAAAATAACCTCTAAATAGCGAAATGCATTTTTTATTTAACGATTTTTTTCCTTGGGATTCAATTTTTTTCCCTGCCTGTTTTTAAAATATTTCTGGTCCTTTGTATGGTGACATGATAAAATCATTTGAAACAATTCAATCCGAATTACAATGTGAAGAAAATACGTCCGAAAGGAATTTTTGGTGCAGTGCAAAGATGCTAGGCGTATTGTGAGAAAAAACATTTCTTAAAACAAAACTCACACAAAATTAACAGACTTTACCAGTAATTAAATTTAAGAGCACATGTGGTAATATATGCTCTAAATTATCGATTATTAAAAAAATGATGTTAAAACTATTTGTAGCCTTAGAAGAATATCATTAAAACTCATTGATTTCAATAAAAAACTACTTTTTTTAAAGTTTAAAATACGGTATATTTATGGACAATGTTTTTTCTTCTTGTTTTCCTCTGTAGATTTCTTTTTTGATGGGTAACATATATAAAATAAAGAGATATTAATTTTCAAAGAAAAGTTGTAATAGAGAGAGAATAATTACATCTTTAATAATATATAGGCTTATGAATTTAAAATTTGTTTGATGTGGTTTATGAAATATATGGAAAGATGAATCTCTATTTAATGAATTTTCCACATAACGATTTTCGGGAGTGACTTCTTTAATTAAAGTTCCGACTGTTTATATATATATTAATCAATTACCTAAATTATATGCCTTTTATGGGTGAAATATTAAAAAAGGCCTATACTTTCCCTATCAACAATATTTATTAATCCTTTAAGCACTCCGAATATTATTAACCATTATTTTATTGCTGAAGAATTAATAATTTCTAGTTAGGAAACGTGATTTTTTTCTCCACTGCTTCCAAACTGGATGTAGAAAAAAAATTCTGCTTTTTAAAAATATATAATTTAAAAAAATTTTTTTTAACTATTTTTAAGTATTTAATTAACTTCTTAATAAATTTATATTTCAGTGCAAATATATTTTTTATACAAACTGCTCTTTTATTGTTAAATTAAATTTTAATTAATAATGTATTAAAACAGACACTTATTGAATTTTTTAGTAAAATATAGAATTTTAAGAAATTTGATCTTTTACTTGCAATTGTAATTTCATCATACAGAAAATTATTTTAATAATATAAAATCTCTTCGACTTGCGATAGAGTTCTGTTTTAAGTTACAGATCATAACTTCGATGTAAATTCTCTATACTCTTTTCATCTACATATATTCAAATGGACTTTAAAAATTGTCTATAAAACACAAGAGTTCAATTGTGAAAAATACATAACTTGTAACTCTGTTATTTGTAAGTGTATTAAGTGTATCTTGTAAGTAAGTTCTGGAAACTTATTGGTACTCCCTAAAAAGTTTTTTTTTTAATTTACTGTTTTTATTTGTTCATTTTTGTCATCACAAAAGTGGGTGGATTAAGTAAAATAGGTTGTAAATCGTGGAGAAAATGAATATCAGAATCTTTATCCCTAAGTTTATATTGCAAATGTAGTATAGTTTATAAAGGATTAGTTTAGAATAATTTTTTACTTATTTATTTTAGAACTTCCGGGACAATTTAAAGCAAACAGATGTTTTACATTAAAAGGCTTCGAAAATATCCAGTCTCCTGCTAGGATAATGACAAAAAGATACGTAAAAAATGACATAATTTACTCTTAACAAGAGTTGATACTAATTATTTTCCTTTCTTTAAAAAAGGTCATCTAGGAAATTTTTATATAAAACTTTTAAATCACTATTTTTAAAAATTTGCATTTTAAAAGCTTATCTTCACATTATTATCAATTCTTAATGATAGAACTAACTTATAAACTTCTGACAGAATAGTTTAACATTAATTCGATCAATTATTAATATCGGACCTAAGTCAAACTACTTTTATATGTAATAAATAATCCAAGAACTATAAGGTTGTACGAGTCGTAAAAATATAAATGTGGTTTTTCCAATGGATGATTTGAATTTCGAAAAACGATGGATTTCACTTGAAAATTTGATTTTGATTTATTTAAAATGATTTTAAATATTACTACTATTTACAAATATTTTGAGTCCATGTCAACAAGTGAATTTAATTTTAAAAATGTCGAATTTGGTTCATAAAAATGCAAAAGAGAAACAGATCCTTTCTAATTTGTCCTGTGTATATTTGTTCTACTTTAAAGGACAACACATTTTCTGCTACGTGTCAATGATATACTGACTAAACCAAAGCCGTCGTTTATGAAAGAAATAACAAACCACGAATTTTATCCATATAAAAGTGGAATTAAATCATTTTAATATATTTTTGCTAAGATAAGACTCTATTCCCAATCAACTTCAAATTTACTAGTGCATAATGCAGTGCTTTTATATGTGCATCACAATACCAGTTGTATTTCGATTTGCCTTTTCACTATTAGTTATATTTGATTTTATGATGTTTCTGTTTAGTCGGAATTTGTATAATATATATGAACACGCAGACATGTTCAGATTATTGTTTAACACCATTTGATCAGGTGGTCATCATTATGTTACGAAGGCGGAGGCTGGGCAAGTTGCATTTAAAGTTATTCAAGAACTGTTTATCATCTACCGAATGGGTCCCCATCATTAAGCGGACAACGCCCCCATGCACCCATACTAATGCAACGTCATGTTTACAGGGGCATAGCTCCACGCACTACTGCAGCATTCATTTGGCATCATAGAGTCACAGCACAGCAACCCGATCCTCCTGTATGGAACCTATAAAGGGGCCCTCTTTGGGGGACCAGGGCGGAAAGGCAAACTGCTCATGCGTCAAGCGACGGTCAGTGACACCGTAAAGAGGGGGAGGCAGGACATTCCACCCACCGACAGTCGAGAACTTTATCGCCCACTGGCTGAATAAATAAGTCGGCAGGCTTAATTTGCTACGAGACAAACACGTGAGCATTTATCATCAGAACCTGATTGCTGCGGGTTTTTATTTATTATTATTTTTTTCAAGCGAAAATTTCGTTATATCAACAGATGCCACCCATTATTGAAGCACTCTGAGAAAGGAAAAATAAGGAAAAACGATAAGAATTTTATGTCAGCAGGTTGGTGATGTGTTGCATAATCGGGAATTTTCAGTGGCAATTTAATACTGATGGGTGGATGTGATGTCTGCTTAGAAAATGAAAGAGGAAGAACCTCATTTCACATATACGATTTCCTTGTGCGCAAAATTGTGTTAAGAATTATTCAGTTCGTAATGAAATATTGAGATATTTAATATAAAAATTAGATTAAAAATATACGAGAGGTAAAAACCATGCAAGATAAAAGGTTTAATATCTTATTTATTAATTAAATAGAATTTTATATCTTAGAATGAATGAGTTATTGAAAACCTTCAAGATGAAAAATGCATTGATTTACTGTATCGTTACGAACGA
The DNA here is from genome assembly GCA_019973975.1 of Trichonephila clavata. NCBI lineage: Eukaryota > Metazoa > Arthropoda > Arachnida > Araneae > Nephilidae > Trichonephila > Trichonephila clavata. Next base: position 10,257 of record BMAO01002667.1, read on the forward strand.
GCAAAGAAATATTTATTTAAAAATTAAATTTCCTTTAAAACTTTGAATGAATTAAAATAAAATTTTTTTAAAAAATAGAACTTTTTATTAAATTAGTCTGTAGACCAGGGTATTTTTATATGAAATCAAAAATTCGAAAAAAAATTTACCAAAAATAGGGTCATGAAAAATTATTTTAGGAACGTTTGGGGGACTATAACTTTTAGTTCATAATTTTCAAAATATCAGCGATATTTTCTTCTATATGTTATTATTTGGAGAAAAAAATATGTCACAGTTTTGATATTTCCTTTAATGTAATTTTATAAAATGCATTGACGTATACAACTAGGATACACAAGTGCTATGGATGAGGTTTGGGAATTCAAACATCTCCCATAGACTAACAAATTGCACAAAGATTATACCGCAGTTTTAAAAATGTAACTCCTCCCAGGAAAGCAGTCTATGTATGTCACTGATAAAATGCATTATCTTTTCATATAGATACAGTCTTTTTTAATATATTTCAATATGCTTATGAGTATGTTGTACTTACTTTTTAATATTATGATACAATTTATAATTTTCGATTGAAATTATGTTACGAAAAGGGACTAAACCTTTTCTGTATTAAATTTATCCAATTTCAGAAAGACGTATGTAATCCACTTTTTCTCTTAAAATTTGCTACTTATTGCTGTAAGAGATACCGAAGAGAAATCTATAAAATTCTAAAAAAAATTATGAAATTCCTATGTATTAGGTTGTCAAGTATGAAATGGAGCAAAAAACGCACATAATTAAACTTAATTTTTTTCCAATAAAAACTAAGATTTTAAGATGATTTGTTAATTTTTTTTTCAAACTGAAATATGCGTTAAAAAGAGAAAAAGATGTACATTTCACACGAAAAACAAATTATGCCAAAATACGGCGTCTAAATGGGGTTATGCGCTTAACCAATCTTTGCTCCATTTCATAGTTGACAACCTAATATTAATATTAGGTTGCATGTATATTAATATTAGGTTAATTTATATTGCATGTTTATTAAAAAAATGTTTTATAACTATTTCTGACATCAACACAAGTGTTACATTTTGGAAACCTCTGAAATAGTAATCCAACATATTATTTTGATTTCTTTTTTTGTCGATTTTTGGGAACAAAAAACACTAAAAAATTAATTATTGAAAAAATAATTAGCATTAATTAATAAAATTAATTATTAATAACAAAGGCTTAATGAAAGTTAAAGCACTATATTATGCATAGGATTATAATCAATCGGGGGGAAAACAAGGGCTTTGGGAAGGGAGGTTTCGTATCCCCCCCCCACCTTTGTGTGCACCACTGAGCATCACTCATTACTAGGTCGTGTAAAAAAATCTTCAGAGTTATTGAAAGCAAAATTTACGGAATTATGAAAAGACCTCGAAGTTAACTATCGATAAATCAACTGCTATTTTAAATTTCTGTACGTCATTGCTTGAGTGATTTAATTGTTTTAAAAAAATTACATGTGCTCTGCTTTCCGCTTTTAGCTCTATATACATACGTGAACAAATCTTTTTCTCATATGAAATATGTTTCGAGACTACAAAGAAGTTGTTTAAACAGCGGAACCTTCAGAATCATGTGTCAAATAGTATCATATGTATTTCATTATATTGCAGGAATACTTATACTTTACGTTTATTTCTAATTTAAATAAATATTCTTTAAAGTTGTATACTATATGTACAATTTTAATTTTTTATTTATGTTGAAGGAATTATTATATGTTACGTTTCTTATTTTGATTTTGATAAATATCTTTAAGTGACACATAATTAGTATATAATAAAACTCTAAATCTGTAATTTGACCTCTATTCTCTAACACTGGATGCATTGCCCTGGGAATCAGATTGTTTCAAATATTTCTTACTGCGTGCCACGCTGAATCACATAGTTATATTGATTTAGCCCACCGCAGCTATAAGGTTGCTGACCCCTGCTCTAGACAAATCCATACGTATGCATTTAGCTATAGAACGCACATAAGTATATAAGTATGAGAATAAAATTGTGTAATGGATGGGCTATCCCAGCCATCGGTGTACGAGAGTTAGGAGGAAAACTAGCCATAGTCAAAACAACACAATTTATTTAATATTCTCAACAACAACACAAATTCAGCAATCTAAGTTAAGAAATGCACCAATTGATAAATATAGGAGCAATAGAATGAAGTATATAGACGAGATAATTGGAGATATAATAATAAATCAGATCACTTACACTTAGCCGTCGAAGCAATACACCTTCTTATATTTGAAGACAATTTCTAAGGTAATCCAATCGAAACCAACCGAATCCAATTTAGCAACTAATTGACCAAATCGTCAATCTTAATACTAATCAAATAATCTACGACGTCTAATTTTACTTTATTTTACGTAAATCTTCACGCTATCCTTTAGCTTCTAACCCCTCTCTCTCTTACTCGAACCCGGAAGCTAATACTTAAATACATTACAAAATGTACATAGACCGCGTCTTCTTCCTCACGAGGAAGTTTTCAATCAAAAAATATTTAAAGGAAGTTATTTCTCAAGAGGATTGTTAGAAAAAACACGGATAGGCCCGTTACAAATGTTTCGACTTTTTATACAGCGCAGTACTCAGAGTTTAATCATTGCATTAAAGTTCAATCTAGATAGATCAATGGAAAAATAAAGAAAGTTCGCTATGGTCTTGAGTTAAAATTTATATTTTGATTAAAAACATACGAGATATAACTCTGCTGGGGAGAGAGACTTGATTTGTCTAAAATTTGCCGGAATCCCTTTGTAATTTGAAATCTCAGCACTCGTAGCAAATATTAAATTCTTTAAAAAATGTATTGTTTCAAATGCGAATGCCAACAAAAGTTAGATATATCTGTAACAAAAAAAATTCTGCTGAAGCCACTTCTAAAAAAATGTGAATTTAGACACTATTTTTATGAAAATCACATTTTAGCATAGTTCCACGGGAGAGAATAATTCTTTACTTGAATACATTTATTAAGATTTAATTCAAAATACCAAATGCCGATGTTTGATTTGGCTTGAATGAAACCAAAAAAAAAAGTCTTTCTTATTTAATAAAAATATATAACATCACAGAGAAAAAATGTATAATAACGTATATGATAACGATGTGTGCCAAATAGGACGATAAAAATAAAATCTATCATTTCAATAATACCTCTTGCGCGATCTTGAAATACATATTTAAGCATGTTTAAACTAAGGTTATAGCGTTGTATGTAATATGAAATATAACACTAAAAAACACAAAAGGGAATTGCAGATTGAAGCGATAAATACATTTGTTTGGTATTTGATTATCTCATTATTTTTTTTTTAATGATAAAAGAGATGAAAAAATTTGAGACTGTGTTCTGAAACGATCAGTAATGTGTAACTGAGTAAGTGAATATTAACGTCGCATTGTTCAGCTATACACCAGGGCGTTTTGGTGACGGACTTCATAATTTTGAACCACGGTCAAGTGACGAGGACGACATCTGAGCTGGCACCCCCTCTCTCCTAACTTTTACACCATACCAATGGGAGGACATTTCAGTCTCGACATATTTAACGTGCATCGCTCCCCTACACGGCGGGTCTTCAGTGGTACTGTGCTCGAACTCGTGACAAGCCAGCCACGATCCGATACCTTGACCACTAGGCTACCGCTGCCACTGTACACACTGAGAGTTAAAAAGGACAGTGAACTAACACTTTTGAAGAGTATAGAAGAAAGTTAAAATTGAATATAATTGTATATTTTACATGTTTTTCCTTAATCTCACAGAAAAAAAATCTCTATTGGAATAATATATGGAGAATCTGTCGTCTAGGCAAAAGGATATTGATTGCTTCAAAGTTACATAAGATGTGCAACAGATTTCTTTTTTCTTAACATTTCTTTTTCAAGCCATTTCTTACATATGAATTTTTTTATGAATTACATTCAGTATTCTCGTTGATATTATCCGTTGTTTTTGAAAATTTGCTTACATTCATCTTGCAGCGTAATCTACATAATTTTCATTTTCATAGTAGCTATTGATTTTTATCATAAAACTGTAAAACACGTTTTCTCTTTTCTTGTGTTCAGAACCTAGATAACAACTGATATCTTATAGAATAAAATTAAATTGTACGATTTTTGTTTGAAAAAGCAGGGCCACTTTTCCGTTTTGGCAAGCTAGGCACATGCCTAGGGCACAAAAGGTTTAAGAGCGCAAAAAATTATAGGGCGAAAAAAGATAAAGAATGAAAATTACAGCGTACGTACTACCACCTAGCGAATCATTAAAGAAGCATTTCTGTACTTAACACAGTAAAGATTGAAATCAGATCTACTGTTGAAAAAGAAAGGCTTAAAAGTTTGATGTTGCTATGTACTCAAAATGATATTACAATAGAAATGGATTACAAGGAAATCATTAATGGTTTTGCAATGATCAAAGCTCGAAGAAAACTTTTGTTCTACAAGTACAATGGCAGTGACTCAAAGAAGAATAAGGACGTCTAAAAATAAAAGATAGTAAAACGATAAGCTATGACAAGATGATAATTAGCAAGTTGAAAACGGTCATACGATAATGTGTACTCTATACTGTAATTGCAATAATTTAGTGTAATAATTTACAAAATGGGGGTAAGGTAGTCCGTGATGCCATAAGGTAAGAAATGACCATGCTTCTCTCCTTTCCTTACGGATGCCGGTTTCCAATGCAGGACACGGCGGGTCCATAGGTGGTGGATAATGGAAAGACTCCACAGAGCAAAAACAAAAAAAAGGGGGGGGGAGAGTAAGAGAGTTTTAACGGGTCTATTCGCGAATCTTCTACTAATCCTATTGGGGTAAAATTATTTTTTTAACTGTATGCTCTATCGAAAACTTTCTCCGGAAGAAGAAGACTTGATTTATTCAAATGAGTTGTCTAAGCGTTGACATTTAGGTGCACGATGTTAGTTGACGGATAGTCGCTGGACGGTCGATTATTGATAATTGGAGAACGAGTGATAAAATTGTGCTCTTAAGATTTATGACCGGAGGTCGTACAATTAAGAGAGGTAATTGCGGTGAATTCTAGCGTAGAAGTCTGGAGTGCTACAAAAGTATGTGGAATATTTCATACTTATATGTTAAGTAGCCTTAAGCCGTGCGATTGCTCTTCTAATTAATTACTTGCATTTTCTACCTTAAGTTGGGTGAATTAAGTTAAAGGAAGAAAAATAAAATTTGAGTTTAAAATTTGTTATGGCTGATCTTTACTCGAATCCCCAAACACCAACAACCGCTAGTCGGTTGTTACAGAGTTAAAGAAAAATCCTTCCCGAGCCAAAACTTGCAAGGTAAGAACTGAAGAAGGCGGGGGGGGGGGGTACCCTGAAAATATGGAGGATAGTAACAATTTGACGTGCATAGGGCGCCGGGGAGGTTAAAAACGGCCCTCTGAAGAAGAAATAATTACTGAACTTTATTTAATCCTCATAGTTTTACTTCTATCACATTTAAGAAGTTATAAATAACCCCGATTATTTAACTTTAGCTGACACTTTCTGTATCGTATAGTTAAATAATTTTGAAACAGTTGTTCGTTAATCTATTTTAAATCCAGCATTTAATATTATTTTGAGAATCAAAATAAAGTGGAATTCAGTGTCGCAAGGCTGCTCCTTTTTAAATCCATCTCTCAGCTTTCATCTATTTTTCCTTGGATTATCACAAGATAAGAGTTATAGGTCAAATCATCCCTTCTCCATTTAAGAATTACTTTTTTATGTTTATCAACACATCAAATGATAAAAATGTCTTTTACATTCTTTTACACTTTCTCTTCTTCGATGAAAAGGACTAAAACAAACAATCTTCTCTATCGGTCAATGACTTAAGAACTGATAAATAGATTTCAAACAATGTTGAATAAACATTTTTAAAACCTTGATCCTATTTTTCTATGGCATCGTGCTGCTCTAGAAACATCAAAAGTGATATAAATAACTCGAAAAAGAAGACATACCTGAGGACCTTATCATTACTTTTAAAAACAATGTGTCTTGCATCATGCAAGTAATAGCACAGCGAAGTACAAAGTAAAGTTTTCGAAAAAATAAAACAGAATGCAAAAGCTTTTAGTAAGAATACTCGCTATAAAAAAGACCCCAGAAGGAACAAAATAAGCTATCTTTTCAATTTAATGCACAAATTTTATCAAACTCATGAATGGTCCAAATAGGGGAGAGAGGGGTAACTTGTTCTTATCTTTCTCAAAAATTATAAAGTTAATAACAACAGTTAGAAAAACCAAAATAAACTCTTAAGCTCCTTTAAAGCTTTTTAGATTCAAAATATTTGTGTTTTTAGGGATTTAGAAATTTACTCTTATTTTCTTTGAAACAAAGAAATTCTGACCAAGTAAAAAACTAGACTCTCTATTTCTGAAAATGTATACAATCTCTTCTATGATACATTAACAATCCCTCTGCACTCAACAGTTTTGCAGTAGTTTCACGATTGACAGAATTAAAGTGTACACAAATTCGAATGTAATGAAAGGAATCAATTGCAGTTTTAATAACGAATATTAAAAGATAAAGAAGCAAAAAAAAAATACGTTAAAATATTTTAAAGATATTAAAAGCAGATTTTTAAAAAAAATTCTTCGATCGAAAATGAATATATAAATCGTAGTAATTAGATTCAAAGAGTGGTTCAGAGAAATGAATATATAATTTAGAGCAGTGAATGATACCTTTATTAATCAGAATATATTCTATCATTATCTGTAGCAACCTCCATCTGTCGGACAGTTGACGGTTTCCAGCAGTGTAGAAAAGGTCTCTTTTTTTTGGCGTCCTCAAACTCTTTTGTTTGTACTACGTCTACTTTCTGGAAACTCTACAGAAGACAAGACGTTACCATCGATCAAAACTGGTGACATTTCGAAGGAGCTATATGGGATCTGAACGCCGGTTGTACCAAAACTTTCCAATCAAGCGTTACTACAGTAGAACGTCGTTTATCCGAACGTTTACTATCCGGAGCGTCAAATATTCGAACCAAAGTCCGGATACGTTTTCGAACAGTGCACTGCTCAACTGTTGTTTCGTGTGAGGCCAAAAGTGACGGGATACCCCAAAGTGAGGGATATTTGAGGAATTTCATTTGTGTGATTTGGTAAACATCTGTGCGGAATATTAGGTCAGTCTGTTTCCATGTGAGGGGTGTGTAAGGGCTCTTTTGTTGAGTTTTGTTGATGTAGAAACCTGGATGGCATGCGATGCAGAAGACTGTGGATTTCAAATGCTAAATGATGACGAGATTATGACTTCCGTGCAAGAAGAATCCTACCCTGTCGACGATTTAATGGATGAAGACGAACAACGAAAGTAGCAAATGCTGATGCGTTTCTGCGTTAGAGATAGCTATGGAGTGGTGCGAACAACAATCAGAGTGCTGACCTACTCAACTACTGCTGCTGAAGAGAACTAGAGACCTTGCATTAAAAAAAAAAGGTGGACAATGGTACAGCGAAAAATAAGTGATTATTTTCTACAATCAAGGTAAAATTGCGTCATTTTGCACCTATTTGGCTTTTTCTTCAAGCACGTTTCCCGCAAGGGATGATTTTCAATATTTATATAGTGTCCAGTCTCATATACTGCATGGATCACATTCGATTTTCAGTTATCCGAACAATCGCGTATCCGAACGGTGTTCGATCCCAATTGATTCGGATAAACGACGTTCTACTGTAATATGATTTTGACCGTTTTGCAGCATGATACCTTACGTTATTATGGAACAGGTTGACGGGACGCAAACCTTTGCCAGTAAATGAACATTTTCGATCTATTTTCTAGTTCAATTGCTACGATTGTTTCTTGTAGCCCTCTACTTATGTCTGGGATGCTCTTGGTAAAGCTCAACAGCAGTTAGTCAGTTTCCTCCCAAAACTATTCCGGGGGTAAGAGGGGTTTTAATGAAGAAGTAGGATTTATTGTCCAAAGACCTCATGAACAGCATACGATTTTGTGAGAGCTGCATTGCTGTCAGAGAGATCTCTCCCCATAATAAACCCTCCAAAGATGCCAGTTTGCTGCATCCTTTTTAGACTATCATGCTTTCCAGGAAAATCATGATTATAAGCAAGCACTATTAATTTTTTATTATAATGTTTTTAGCCGTACTTTTAAGTATTTTTTTTACCAAATTCGCTTGAAATAGTTCAGTAATTCTTGAAAAATCAGCAAAAATGTGTTTGTAAGGTGGTTTTTACATGCCTGCGTAGTTCTCTTCAAGTACTATAATTATTAATTCATTTTTTATTGCAATATTAAAATTTTTAAGAACTTCAACTATTTAAATACGATGAAAAAATTACTGCGCTTCTGAACATATGTTTGAACTTGAATATTTCTCGAACTTTTAAAGGGAATTGCATAAAATTTTGGATTAAAGGGTTTACAGGATAAGAAAGCTGAATATATAAAAATTTTGGCATGTTAAATTTACTTCTTTTTTTTATAAATGTGTTTAATAATTTACTAATATTAATTTGATAATATTTTTTTTTAAATTTTTGCACCTAGAATAGTAAAATAATTATTTATAAAATGGTCTATAAACACCTCTGCAATAAGATGAAATAAAACTTTTTATTTCCAAATTTTTGAAAAAAGTAAACTTAGTAGAGTCATTTTTTTTAAATGACTCAGATACCTTTCAGCAAAATTTTACAAAAACTTGATATTTAAGATATTTTTATGAATAGAAATATAAAAAAAAATAATCATCGTATCGAGAAAATTTTATTTTAGAAGTTTGACTACTTTAATTAATTAATTTATTGATATCTCTCGAATTGAATTATATTTGAGTTATTAAAAGTTATATCTAATTCCTCCAGTTGCGATGAGTATTGCAGAAATTGTTACAATTGTATCATTTATATGATTATATGTAATGAAAATTTGATAAACTGATAGATTTTCAAGGATATTTTTATTGATTTTCAAGGTGTAATATCATAGCGGCACTTATTTTTCAATCCCTTTCCTCTTTTTAACACCCTTTTATAAGCTTCACTTGTATGTAACGAAGAATTTTTGAACTCAATTTTTACCCACTTTAAAAGGTGGGTAAAAATTGTGCTCAGTTATCCAGGACCGATGACAATACAATAATTTAATAATTTTGTTCCATTATCCTGATCAGGATCATCAGGATTAACGATTTCCCCTTTTCAGATCCCATCCCGCATCTGGCGACTAATTTCAGATTCCATTTCTAGATTCGGTGAGTGAGTGAATATTAACGTCGCACTGTTTTAGCAACACGAGGGCTTTTGGCGACCGTCCGCGTAATTTTGAACCATGGTCAATCCAGATTTGGTGACTAAAAGATAGTTACAACTTAGTTCGATCAACTATAAAAGGGTGCTCTTTAGTTTTATTAAACTATAATTTTTTTAGCCGAAAATACACTTAAAAATCCATGAGCTCCTTTTTGTGAGTAAATAAAATGGGACAAAAAGGAAGAAAAAAATTCCTATAAATTAAAAACTATGTACTGAGTTTTTACCGTTATATCACTAAAATAATTTACAGTCACTACAAAATATCTTGACTAACGTATATTAATGAAAGAATGCCTGAATTTTAAAAAAAATTAAACTCTTAAAAAGTAAAATTAAGTTCAAGAGTCGAATTTTTTTTTTTTTTTTTGTATTAAATAGGAAGATTTAGATCAATTTTGCCCTTGCAGTTCCAAAAGTTGAACCAATCATTAACAGACTTAAACTAATAAAATGCCTTACATAAACAATTCTTTATCATTTCATTTCCTTTTATTGCAACTGTATATTTTAAATGGAAATAAAATAAACATTATGCTTCGTAGAACATTTTTTTCGTTCACATGCTTCTCGTTTTAATCGCAATAATTTATATATCTTTAGGTCTTAGCATGTTTGAGAATCTGTTGCAAAGTTAGCTTCCGAAAATAATTCTTTCTCCGTTTCAAAATTTATAAGAAACGGAAATGATAGAAAAAAAAAGTTTGGCAAAAAGCTAAGCAAAATGTTACACATCGAATTACTTTTAGTAATTAAAATCATGCTTTAAAATAAATTTTTATCTTTTAAATAGACGTTTATGCTTATACGGGAGGGGGGGGGGCAAATAAAAGTTGCCCAGAGAACAGAGTACCAGTTTACAAGGAAACACGGCAAAGGAAAGGAGATAGCTCGCTAACCTGCTTATAGCAAATGTTGAAAATGAGAGGGTTGATGTGATACTCCTTAGACTTGAAGGTTCCAAACAAAAAGTAATAGCACATTGACAGATCAGGTGACTTGGGTGGCAGGCTAAGGTCCGAAACCAAACTGACCTCTGCTAACAGCTCTGTCAACAGTGAAGATTGTGTAAATGCAATCCATGGTTCGGCGGGATGTATGGGCAGTTGCATCATCATGTTGGAAGTAACAATAGATCTTTTCCTCCTCAGTTACTGTTGCCACAAATGGATTCGACTCTGATCAACTCACGACCGCACTGCAATCTGAACTGGTTTCGATCACTTGCTGTGCAAGTCCCATTCACGTCGAATTGTATCCACTAGTCCGGGCCATTTTTGTTTCCCCCACCTTGTATAATAATCCATTTCTTAGAAATGCATTTAACAGTGAAATAAATAAATAGATAATAAAAACAAATCTCACAAGAAGTAATTATATCATAAAATAAAAAGTTGAACAAAAATTTTAATTTTTTAAAGCAAAATCCGATTTTCGTTAAATTTTATTTGACTGCTGGAAAATAAAAAAGACATGGGGTTAAATTTTTGCTTTTTAAGTAGTTTTATAGAATAGTTTTATTAAAATGAAAGGGAAGACCGAGGTGACCTGTTTTTAATCAAGTCTTAAATCAACGTCATTTTATTGTTAAAAAAATATTTGGCGTATACAGTTGCAAAAAATTAAATTACCTTAAATTCCGGCGTATAACGCGTATGTATATTTTCAAGCTGCATTTTTTAATTTTTAGGTATATTCGCCGTACAAGGTGCACCCCCCTTTTTACGAAGGAACATGAAATGTACTTATGTAATGCTCTTACGTTTTGAAGTCACTTATTCGAAGTATTATCCCAGGATTTTGAAAATATAGATTATTTCTAGAACTAGAACCCTTTAAGTTCATTAGGTATGCCATTTCTTTTAAATAAACAGTATTCCGATCAATGCAAAAGTCTATTTTTTTAATACTCCTCTCTTTTTTCAATTTTTGAAGTTATCCTTTTTATACCCGGCATATCACGCACAAGAGTGAATTTCGATCTTATTTTTTTATGTTAAAAGTACGCGTTATACGTCCGATTTTACGGAATATCAACTGTAATTATATAAAAAGGGAACTATCTGTACTACTTAAATGGTAATGATCATGGGCAAATTCATTATTTAAGGTATCCGGTTCGGAGACCAATTTTTCAAAAATAGATTTTTTGAGGAACTCTGCTGTTTTGAAGAACATAAATAGGCTTAAAGAGTCATAATTATTAAATAAATAACATGCACTAGCCTTAAATTTTGAAAAAAAATATTATTTTTATTAAATTTTAGCAAAACTTTCCAAGTTAAGAAAAACGCCATAAATAAAAATATATTAGACATAATGCAATTTTAATTCCATTGACATACTTCTTGATCCTTCTGAAGTGTCGCAAACCGCAGAATTAAAAATATTTTAAGAAATAAATATTTTGTAAGCATTTAAAATTGATGTTAATGATTTTTCGTCAAAATTACTGCATGTTCTAAGCTAAAAATGGCTGTAAAATGTGATTAAATGTAGGTGTCTTAAAACCTGCGGTTTGTTACACTCCGAAGGGCCCATAACATATATGTTATAAATTTCATTGAATTTGGATTGGTTTGGAGATATCCGTTTTTCGAGCACAAATTATCGCAAAAAATTCATTCTTCAAAAAACGCATCAAAAAATGTTTTTATAAGTTAGATAAAGTAAATGCTATAAAAACAACTTAAAAACCTCTCTAGTTTTATGTATGTATTACTTCTTCTTCCTCAATAATTTTTTTTTCCATAATGGCTCAAACAACATCAAACACCTAAAAAGCCCTTTTTCAACCTAGTCGGATACCTTAAATATCATTTAATCTGTAACATATTTTAATAATATTCTAGGGTTATATAAATTATGACCTTTATTATTTTTTAAAATTTTAATCTCTGACCTATTGATCTTTGACCTTTTAAAAAATCCCAGTAATATTTCAGTAAGATGTTTGTTGAACTTTAAAACTTTCCAGATAAATTTGGAAAGCACCTGAAATAATAAGAAAAATATCGCATTTCTCAGTTCGTTGTGCATCTATTATTCTTTTCTAAGAGTGATAAAATGTGAATTATCTGCTTAATTGTTTGTTGTTTGAACAGATTATATCCTCCCATCCTTATAACCTCTGAAACAGTGCAATTCGAATTCGGTGAACTTTGACTACGGGAATGAAAAGGGAATCTTTTAACTTAAAAGAGAAAAATAGATATCATTGAGCAGATTATGACGAGGAGAAATATAATTTAAAGCAGGTGATATAATTTAAATCTATACATGTATACATACATAGAAGAAAAAAGACTCACTCACTTATCATGGTATGTCCGAAACTGTTAGTTCTATACCTGAAATTTGGCAGGCGTGTTTCTTTTGCTGAGTAGAGATCAGTAAAGAACAAGTTTCGAAAAAATCGACTCTCAAAGGGGTTGTGTAGGATGTTATAAATAAAAAAAAAATTGACTTAGACTGGCAAATATGTTTATTTTTTACAGATATCCACTAAGAAACAATTTTGTGAAAATTGATTCTCAAGTGGATAAAATGGGTTACTGGGCATTGCAAATAAATCAATTCCGTTTTCGAGTTATTTAACTATTCTTGACTTGAAATTTAGAGAACACATTGCTTTTATTTATTAGAGACCAGCTAAATTAAGATTTGTGGAAATCGACCCCGAAATGGATGGGGGGGGTTGTACTGGGGCGGGGGGGAATATACTATGAAGTTACTAAAAAAGGTATACTAAATATACTATAGCGTTAAAGAGATTTAAATCAAGAGAGGAAATCCACACGCACACATAGTAATGTTTGTCAATACAATGAAAAGCTCAATGTGGTAGGACTTTGATAAAAAAAACAACTTAAAAACAATACATTGACACAAAATATAATGAAAAATCTAACGAAGCGGGTGGGTAGAAATATAATTTAAGGCGTGGATACTTTGATATTCTGCGTGAATACATTGATTTTATCACAGTCAAAGTTGGACAAATTGGGCAAAAAAATTCGTCTCTAAAATTTTTTTCCATGTGATCAGTTGCGAAATTCAGAGGATAAGTTGATATAGCTCGCAGTTGTCCCTTCACTTAACCCTTTAACTGTTTACCCATATACCATACGGGCGACCGAAAGTTGGCCCCAACCATTTTGCCCGTACACGGTAGGGTACTGATATTTTCTTCTTTCTACCTTTGATTGGCACATAATTTTAATTCTTAGTGAATTAATTCTTAATTAGTGAGATTATTAGTGCTAGTGTGTTTTTAAGAGATGCAATTTGTCCATGCTACTGAAATACTTCTCATCCGGGACTTTCTTTTTGGTGAAGGAGGGAATTTTTCATTGAAGGCAGGAATTTAGATTCTTGAAAATAGGCGATAAAGAAGGATTGACAAGACGATGTGCAATTTGTTGCTTGAGAAGAAATGAAAATGGAAAGATAACCCAAAAAAGTCGAAATTATTTCTATCCCCATTACAATGTAAGACTTAGTATTACACCATGCTTCAAATTTTTTTTTTTTTGCATATACATTTACCCACACACAAAATCTTCAACCGTTTGGAAAAAAAGGTACGAACATGAAATTTTTTTGTAAATTTGAGAAAAATTCTTTTAAGATATGGAAAACATTCTTCATTGCATGCAAAGTATACTTGCAAAAAGCAAACATTTAGGGGGGTTTGTATTCTACAATTATAAAATAAAAATGTGAAAACTTTAAAATCGAAAATTAAAATAAATTTTTTCATTTTCGCATTCTGTTAAGTATTATGTTTAGTCACATGTAATAAAAAACGTGCTTTTTTTTTGGAACCTTTTGTACAAATTAAACTGACCGCTTAATGGGTTAACTAGGATTCAAAGTTTTGAGGTTCATTGTCAGTAGTTCGGCGTGAATCTGTCATTTAGCATTAATTAAATAAATTTGTTTAAAGAAAAAGATTGAAAGTAAACGTATTTGTCAGATATTAATGGTGCATGCCTGGTTGCATTGACATTTTAGACGCTTCAAACGAGTAAATGGAGCAATCCTCTTGAACCAAAATTCCTACTACTCTACACAAATGAATAAGTGGTCAACTTGCTGGAGCATTTTCCAAAGAACGATTCAACAGTCGAGTGGAACGTAAATGAAAGCGCTCCCACTACGCCCAGAAGATGCATTTTTTATGAAAGTAATCAAACAAAAGCTCTTTTGTGGGGATCAAATTAACTCTGAGGTAAAGCGAAGAGTTGACTGCCGAACGAAAAGAAGAAAAGAAAAAAACCTCTTTGCTAAATTTAGTTTTTTATTATGTTCTTTTGGGAAGAAAGAGGAAAGTAAGCAAAATGATTTCAAATAATAAAGAAGGTATTGTGACCCTTTTTAATAAAGAATATTTTCATTTCTGGAAACTGCTCAACTCACACAGTTAATTTTAAATTAAGTCAATTATTCAACGTCCTTTTTTCGAAATGTGTTTCTTTTGTTTCTTGAGTTCTTCAGTATATGAGAGTATCGTACAATCTATTTTTGCTAACATAATTTTTTGAAAATTAACATTAATGTAAAAGTGCTCAATTTTTTTAAAAAAAATATTTAATTAGCTTATTTATATGAAACTATGTCATGATAAAATATTATACAATTATTTAAAATCTAATTAGACATGAAAATTATTTCAATTAGTTTGAATTCTTTAAAAAAATTAATTCAGGAGGTGTTATTTGATTATTTTAGCAAGATTTGATTTTGATTTTTTAAACTAGAGACTGGAGATTGGGTATTGTTTTAGCTGCAAATAAATTGCCCATCTCATCATTTTAAATTTGCTCTTTTCTCTTTAAGATCAAGCCTGAACTATTGTGCGGGTTACATTCTTATCCCTTTAAGACTCAAAATATTTTTTATCTTTAAATATTAAAATTCTTCTGGTTATTAACACTATACTGACCTCAATGACACAGGAAAAAATTATTTAAAAAAATTTGTCTCCTCCCTGGTTCCTGCAGGAACGTACGGGCTGGGTCTTAAAAGGTTACGTTACAATTCAAGCTTGTTTTCATTAATAATAATTTAATTTAGAAGCATATTATACCAACGAAAAATTTATTTTTAATGTTTTTTTTCCCGACTGAATCATTGTTTTTGTAGCATAGACGCCTAGTGGCTAAACCTATTTTTTGCAAAACTTTGCATTGAACATTTAAATGTACTGTGGTTTAAAATCGTAAAATGGGGTACCCAGTTGCGCCTTATCATCCAACCACGTTTTTTTTTTTTTACTTCTTTATATTCATTTCAGTTTTTACGTGATCTCTTTCTCTCTTCTCCCCCCCCCCTTTCAATGCAGTGAAATTGTTGTATCTTTCACTTTTAAGCAAAAAATTTACAAAATAACTTAACTAGGAAAGCTTTTCCCCCCTCTTTTGATGAGGCTACGGATTGGCAATTACCATTTCAGATCTAGTAAACTCCCCGGGAACTGGTATTTTTATTGTGGCACCATATAGTTGGATACCAATTGCCCCTGTGTAATTCAAACGCCCAATTCCCTCTTCAGAGGGAGGCACCTGAGCACTGACGATGCAAAACCGTTCTTTGGAATAAAATTTTTCCGAGACCACCCAAGTCAACACAGGCTCTCGAGGGATCTTTTACATGCCGTATAATCATATGACATAGACTCTGTCGATTTTCTACATCATAAGAACCCACCGATTTGGGCCGGAGTTGAACCCACAAACTTGGGCGTACAATGCCAGCGATTAACCAACTACGCCAGCAAAATATTTAGCTGCAAAACTATAAATATCGTTCTAATTTTTTGCATTAATTTATGCACGTTTCAATGTTTGTACCGTTACTCGAAAACGAATGTTATTAATAACATAAATTTCTTAGAATACAGCCGAACAAGACCTATTAAGGTTAACGATCTTATTTATCGCTAATAAACACTTTCCCTCATTCGACAAAAAAAAATAGGAACAATCCCAAGATTAAAATTACAAAATACTTAATGATAACGCTCCAGGTATTGCAGATAGATGTTTGTCGAACTCATCATTCTCGTGGAAACAGCAATCTGTTTTATCTCATCAATGTGAACTCAACTCTCACCAAGAAAAATTCCATACGGTAGGTTCACAGTACCTAACTGCATAACACACGAACGAACCTTGTTATTGAAAATAAATATTAGCTCGCTAGAAATAGAGGGGTGGGTGGTTCGCTTACTTTCAGCCATTAAGATAGCTAGCTTCATTATTCCTTTCCTTATCCCAGTGGCACATGCAAAGTTCCCATTGGTTCCATTCTAATGAAGGTCAATGACACTGTGTCTTGGTCATAAGGTAGCGACAGTATATTGACGAACCGTATTATCGACTACGTCACCAGGAAGCGCCGATAAAAACTATTGACTCTGCTCCACTTTCCTTTCCCTGAAATACATTCCTACTCGTTCCGGTAGGATTTGTGTTATCTCGAAAGGAAAATAAATCAGTATCGAGAAACTTCATTTCGAAATTGTGTATGCGCGTGAGAGTTTATTTCTTAGATGCAAACGCTTTTTTTTATGTATTCCAAATGAGCTTACTATGTCAAGTTTTGATGAGAGAATTATTTTTCATTATAATCTTAAAGGCAGTACCTTTTTATTTAATTTTCTTCGACTGACTTAATCAATATTTAAGATCTATGTTTTTGTCTGTAATCAAGGATATATACGGATTAACGATCAAACCTGTATAATGATTGCTACGATACACACACATATATATTTATAATTTATGAGACACCACACACAAAAGAATAACATTGGTCTTATTTAAATATATATGCACCGCATTTTATACGTAATGCACCAAATAGGTTTGAGAGTACATAAAGTAAATAGTTTGTGAATTTGTATGGGCTTGTTTGTATTCGCATTCATGCTTGCTTTCACCTGAAATAATGTTCATTTCTAAAAAATACATTATCACAACGACTGATGTCTCCTAGAGTTCATATTAGTTTGAATATATATATATATAAACAATCTTTCTTACTAATTGATTTGATGTATTACACTGATTTATACGTATGTAATCAGAAATTTAAGACATGTCTGAAAGTACAGTGTCATTCTATAAATTATGTAGAACAAATTCTAAATAATTGACAGTGTGGCTTCCATGTTTATTTCAGGATATTGACACTATTTATTTGGCTTTATTCTAAGCACTTTGAAGACATTTTTTATATGGTAGTAATTAGTATTATTTATATTTTTGTAATAGGTCTCTATTCCGATTCAAATCTTTACATTATATTAAATATACTTAAAATTTAACAGGTTTTGTGTTCGACCTCTGCCAGTCTCCATCCTGTTCGCCTTCAATTGAGACCAGAAAATCACTATGGACGTCAATATATTAACCTTACATTAAAAAAACATGATCACAGAAAGCTGCTGAATGTTATCAGAATAAGTAAAATAAAACCAATATTTTAAAGACGAAATACATTGTTCATTTGTTAAAATTTAAATTTTCTTGTTTAATAAATTGTTTGTGTGTATTGCAGACATATGTTAAAATTCATCATACGTACTTTTTTTAAGCGAGGTGCTATTACTTTCTCCACATTTTCTGAATTCCTTTAAATAAAAATTGCTGCCCTTTTTTATTTTATTTTATTTTTTTGTAAATCATATTTCTAATTTTTCGTATTATATGCAATTCGCAATATATCTACAGAACTTGTTTATTTTTATTAAATGGAATTGCGTACTATTTCTATATCGATCTTAGAGCTATAGAAAAGGAAAAGAATACGAGTTAATTTTTCTTCTAAAAATTATCGCGTTATTTTCTCTAAATACCTTCTTCAATGTAATTTATAAATTAAATAAAATTTTTTAATTTCTGACTTAATTAACAAAATCATGATTTAATTCACTGTGTCTGAAATTGAGTTCTGGTATTGTTACGAGTATAAATTGCTATCCAATTTGATTAAGATAATTTATTTTATATATTTTATTATAAACTTCAGTTCTCTTGAGAAAAAAGGGAAATTCTTTCTGTATTTTTTTATTCCTATTATTTTTATGATTTAATTTCTGCTATTTTCAGATTCCTTCTAAGATGGTTGTACTTTTGCTAAATACTATTTGTTTCAATTAGTGAATGAATTTGCGAGATTTGATCTCAATCCAGAAAAATTCTGTTCTGCATCCAGAAAAATTTATATATATAAACCTGTCTGTATCCAACAGAGAATAACATCTAGAGACAATTTCTTAGAAAACAAAAAAACATATTTATTTACTAAAAATAAATAAAAATTAATAAGCGTATATCTTTTTGAACGTTTTCAAATTCAAATGCTCTTCTGCATTTTACCATTTCAATAAATTAAAATAAAAAAAGAGAAATTAATATAGGGCGAGTTCTGACTTTCAGCCTTTTTAATACAATTTAGAGGCTTGGTTTTTCTCAATAGCATTGCTATACGACAAATAGCTAACGCATCTGATCAATTAATATCAAAAAGACAAGATATAATCCTAGAAAAATGAGTCCGGAGTAAATTAGTGACATTTAACGGGAAAAAATTGTATGCTGGTAATTTATCATGTTCAGATGTAAGCTGACTTCAATTTGTTGCTACACAACAACTGCAAAAACAATGTCAGTGTTATTTCATAAGATTGCAGATGAATTATTATAAATAATACAGATAGGTTTTACCTGTCGTATATTTATGTTACTGTTTAAGTACTTAATATAATATGCTTTTATTTTTCAATGACGCGATAGATGCTTAAAAACTCTGGAGTTGTAAAATTATTTCAATTCAATACTTGTTAATTAGGACTCAAAAAGTATTTCTTTGAAGGCTTGCTTGCCATTGTAATCCGTTTCATCAGGGGGGGGGGGGATTTAGCTTTCGCTCGTTTTCTCATTTTGTCTAGTATTTAATTCAAATACGTAAAGGATTCGTCTTTTTACATGAATAAAAAATCATTATACTTCCATTATTGAACTAGACCATGGAACTTTAAAATCGATATTTTTGCAGTTGCATTTCACTAGCATGATCTACTATTTTTAGTGAGACTATTTAAAATATAATATCGTTAATATATTTTCTTGGCATTTTTTTATCTATTTCTTTTAATATCTCCAGAGCTACCAACTTACTGTATAGTTATTAATCCCAAATCAATAAATTCAGCACTGTATTTTGGCGTAGGATTATTTACCGTATATTCCGGCGTATAATGTGCGCTTTTTAACACAAAAAATAAGATGGTAATTCATTGGTGCATTGTACGTAGGATATAAAAATGATAGCTTTAAAAATAAGGAGATGAGCAGAAAAAATTAGATTTGTACATGAATTCAAATATACGATTTATTTTTAAAAAATGGTATACCTTTTGAACTTTAATTGTTGGATAACATGACAAATTCGTGATATATTTGTCTTCGTTATATCTTCAAGCGCATTGTCGAATTATGTTTCCTTTTTACCATCAATGTTACCCTGATCCATAAACTAATAGTCATCTTCCGTTCCACTAGATAACACGAGATTGTTAGATGTGCTACATTTTTAAATGACTTTTGAATTACGTCAGATTTATATAGATCAAATATTTTTACACTGCCATGATACTTTTGGCCCCTTTTTGTTAATGATTTTTCACCTTCTATGATCTACATATCTTCTAAGACCTTTTCTCTTGCACTGTGAATTTCTAGTTCTAGAAGTATACCATTGCTCAAAAGCCTTGTGTAATACTTCGCATAAATGATTTCAAAAGATACGAGCATTGTGCATGTCGTGTCAGGTTCCTTAGTAAAAAAAGAGTACGTGGTACCCGACGAGTATGCCTTAGTACAGTTTAAAGTATTGGCGCGCGTAATACCCCGGAAAATACGGTGCATGAGATTCTTTACGTTTTACAAGACCTATAGCAAAATGTAATGCATGTGTTCTGTTGTTCCATTTATGCAAAATACTCAAAACTTATGACGTAATTTTCAAGGAATCCATCACTAATTTCATGCAAAGGAAGGGGACACATAATGTCATGGAAGGCTTTTTCTTTTTCCGGCTTTACACCATGGAAAATACTACAAATTGCAACCTTATTCACGGCCGAAGTTTGCTGTTAAACGAACTTGTAATGGACAGAAGAAAATCCCAAGATAAATTCTGCATTGCCTTAAAAATATGAAAATATTATACTTCTTATACTTTTTACAATTTAAGCGCAGCTGCGCAACTTAAATGAATTTAAAATGTAAAATCATCATGAAGAAATAAATTCAAATTATTTCCATGGGAAACACAGATCGTTAGAATACTTGAGGTGGTGTCCGTCGGATAACTAAGTTCAGTTTTTAGTGAATGAGTGCTTATTAACGTCGTCACTACAACAAGATGAGAGCTACTGGCGTCAGACCTTGTAATTCTGAATCAAGGTCAAATGTTGAGGACGACACCTGAATTGGTACCCTTCTCACCAAACCTAAGCACGGCGCTAACTTGAGAACTTTGGCGAGAACATATTTAACGTGAATCGGCTGCTTTACACAGCGGGTTTTTAATGGCATCAGGACTTGAACCCTCGACTCGACAACGCCGGCCACGAGTTCGTGACCACGGCTATTGTCCAATCTTTAACTAATGTGCTGTGTAAGCGTGAAAGTGAGTTACCAGCTCATGTATTGCTTCCATCTTTTGATTGCATTTCAAAAATACAAGATCCGTCTCCCTTCCTCACAAGACAATATGCAGTTACGATATTTTGTTAAGTAAACTAAAAATAAATTTAAGAAAAAAACACAAACAAATTCCGTTGCGTAGGAAAATAAAGAAGACGAACTATTACAACTATTGCCAAATGCTACACTTGTGTACCATGTTAGAAGATGTGTGTGTCAATGTTCTATTTTACACTTATGTAATTATTTCATCCTTATTTCTCCAATGGTCCCAGTCGCGAGCTCTTGGCCGTTGTTCATGCAATCTAATCTTGATTTCGTGCTCTAATGCCACTAAAGACTCATCGAGAAGCAGGGCTGATGCCCTTTAAATCTGTCAAGCTTCTCACATTGGCATCTCATGAGGAAGGAAGCTTGGAGAGTGGGATGCAATTCAGGTATTATA
Organism: Trichonephila clavata; assembly: GCA_019973975.1. Classification (NCBI taxonomy): domain Eukaryota; kingdom Metazoa; phylum Arthropoda; class Arachnida; order Araneae; family Nephilidae; genus Trichonephila; species Trichonephila clavata. The sequence goes on from BMAO01002667.1 coordinate 31,806, forward strand.
CTCATAACTTGATCTTGATTCAAAATTATAATGTTCGTCTACAGCAGGGGTGGGCTGACTTTTCCTGGGGGTGCGGACTACTTCTAACTTTTTCAAGGTGCTGCGGTCCACTCAGTCTCCAGATTAGCTGGCATCGGGGTTCCACAAATGCGTTTTTAGTATGCACATCTTAGGTTTAAGTAAAGGCGGTCACCCCAAAATGTCTCGGCGGTCCACCAGTCGATCGCGATCGACTTAATGCTTACTTCTGGTCTACAGGAGCACTCTTTTTGCTTTTAAGTTCGACACTGGTTGCAGGTGTAATTTGGGACACCAAAGAAGCGACATTGTTATAAAAATAATAATTTTTTTATGACATCAACTTATCAACTTCTGATTAATTAAAGTTTCATAAACCATGAGAGCAATCCTAATTAGTTTCCTATATTTTAAGCTTACAAAATAAACAAATAAACACTTATTTCTTGATCCGATGATAGATCACTTTCGCATTGTCCCTAGGTTGCTACAGTCCTCTCTTCAATACTGTTTTTCTTTTACTTCCTCTCTTTTCCGGACGGAAATTCTTTCAACTTGCTTGATGGCCGCGGCAGCCAAGTGGTCAAGGCATCGGATCATGGCTAGCGTGTCATGAGTTCGAGCCCATTATCACTGAAGACCCGTCGTGTAGGGGAGCGATGCACGTCAAATCTATCGAGAGCTCAAATGTCCTCCCGTTGGTGTGATGTGGTAGTTAGGAGAGGGGGTGCCAGCTCAGGTGTCGTCAGCGTCACTTGACCATGGTTCAAAATTACGCGGACCGTCGCCAAAAACCCTTGTGTAGCTGAACAGATTCACTCTCACTCATTCATTCCCACAGTACTTCTTAAACACTTTTTAACGTTCGTTAAAACTGAAAAGCCCTCGTGTAGTTGAACAGTGTGACGTTAATATTCACTCACTCACTCATTCAACTTGCTTGAATGGTAGCGTAAGGACCAACAACTAACTCTAACACACCTATTGTCAGGGTTTAAATAGCACTCAAAGTAGCATAAAATTAAGTTATCTCTACTGAAGGCTGTTTTAAACTCAATTAGAGAATAATTTTCTCAAGAGGACAGTGGCGTAATGGAGAATATTAGCCCCCCCCCCTTTTGCAAAGTCAAGTTTTGGGCCCGAAGCTTGGTCTTACAAAGGATTGTAAAACCATACGTACTTGGCGTCGATCAAGCTTTGCGGGGGTGCACGTTACGCCACTGCAAGAGGAATAATAGAAAGATCGCGGATAGAACCCGTCACAACATTAATAATAAAACAATGAATATTTCCAATCTTTATTTCAAATATCTTGGATATTTTTCTTTACTAAACAGTAGCATTTTGAAAAAAACAAAATGTTTCAGTTTTTCAGAATTTTCCCGTTTTTAACTATTACTGTAATTTTTTGTTTAAAAAAAATCATGATTTTTTCAATATCTTACGTAATAAATCATACATAAAAATACTTTCAATTAATTTGGCTGTCTTGATTAAAGTGAAATAAATTTAATTTAACCATGGTAATTCACCGTGACGTCATTTGTTTGATACCCAGAATGATAATACCAAAATATTTCTTACTCCTGATTTTGAGACGATAACTATTTTAGATCTTTCCACTTAAAAGTTTTTTTTTTAAATGTAACAAATAATAATGAATTAAGAACAGTTAATACAATAAAAAAAGAGGTTTTAATGAAATCATACTTCGTTGCTTAAAAGAATATCCTTTCCTCCCATGCCTGAATATATTTTTTGTAATTTGTAAATTGCTTTGCTTTAAGCTTTACGGAATAAAAATTTACATATTTCAAGAATCAGTAAAATTGACAAGTTTTATTTTTGTCATTACTTAGTTTCATTTAATAACTATGCCATATGTAAAATGTGATAAAAAAATATAAAGTAATTCATGTTGTGTGTTTTCCCTTTTAAATTTATCGTTTCCTTTACATTACATTAAAATTTTTTTTAATGATTGATATAGTGATAGATCAATAATATCCGGGGTTGTTGTTTGTGTGTGTGTGTAATGTCTTTTCAACGATAAATGAGTAAAACAAGGAACATTAAAATTGACCCGGACGTGATTTGAACACGCAACCTTCTGATCTGGAGTCAGACGCGCTACCGTTGCGCCACCGAGTCATTGCTGCTAAGATGCTGGATAATTTGAAATTCCAATAATTTTTTCAGCTTTTGTCTTGTAGATTTAATATCAATTTACAACAATATTTATTCCATTTTTTACATGTTATCCATTTTCTTAGCCGTATAATTAGGTTATGCTTTAAAACTTAGAGGAAGTTTTCGTGGCGCCATCTCTTATCAAACAAATTAAGCAGAACCGAAACATCAGTTTTGTAAGATTAAGAATCACAAATTATACAAATACCCTTATGCTAATTTATTTCTGAATAAAGACATACATTCTTGGAAATATTTTTTTCTATTATCTTTAGAGAGAATTTTGTACTTACTTGAAGAATATATATCTAACAGGAAATAAATATCTATTTTCATATGAAAATAGATTTTTATTTCCTGTTATATACTTTATTTTTTATTTTTTTAAAAAAAGAAAAACGATATTTTTTATTTTTATTTTATGTACTTTAAGATTATCCCGATAATAATATAACTGGACAAAAAACAATAAGCAAATAATTTAAAATTTAAATGAACAGTTTTTTTAGATACTTTGCTAAAAATAATAACCTCTTAACGAAATACTAGAGAAAATTAAATTAAAAATTTCAAGAATAATAATAATAATTGTATTGTCAGATTTCGCTTTTGTGTTTTACAACATATTTTTTTCATTAGACTATGCATCCTCAGTATGATCTTAATTTCAAATGAAAAATTATAAGTGCACTTATACACTTAATACTAATTCAGGTTTTAATAAATAATATTGAATAAATAAAATTAAGAGAGAACGACATTTATTGACCAATTAAAAATATTGATTATCTTTTAAGAATATTTTCTGAAGCTACATTTTTGCAGTGAAAAAAAAAGTTTTGAGGGGAAAAATTCTTGAAACATCGATTAAAAATTCAAAACATCGATTAAAAATTCAAGCTTATCTTATATTTCAAGAATTGCGACTTCTAAATTATCAGCTCTTTGGATTAGACAGTAATGATTGGTTGCTAATATTTGTCTAACGCCAGGAACACATATATCATGTAATCAGCTGGGTAATGGCATAGATTTCATGAAGCTGATTCGAATACAACCGCGAAAACAGGAAAATTATCGATTACACTTTTTATCGATTACACTTTTTATTCATTATACTTATATACTCATTTAAATGTCATTACACAGAAAGATAATGTCAATAGTAAATTTAATTTGACAAGTTATTCTACATTGAATTCGTAATGTTTAAACTTGATTTTTGTTTCAAACAAAAGCAATTATAAATTTTCATTACTTATGCTGTCCATATTCTTCGAATTTTTAATTTCATTGACTGAATAAGCATGCTTATATATATAACAATTATAAATTTAAGAAACAAGTTTGCCTCGCTTTATTTAAGAAGAAGATTCATAATAGCTATTATCATCGCGCAGCAGTAAAAAACTAAGTGAGTGAGTGAATATTAACGTCGCACTGATTAGCAACACGAGGGCTTTTGGCGACGGTCCGCGTAATTTTGAACCATGGTCAAGTGACGCGAACGACACCTGAGCTGGCACACACCTCTCCTAACTACCACACCACACCAACGGGAGGATGTTTGAGCTCTCGACAGATTTAACGTGCATCGCTCCCCTACACGGCGGAGCTTTAGTGGTACTGGGATCGAACTCATGACACGCTAGCCATGATCCGATGCTTAGACCACTTGGCCACCGCGGCCACAGTAAAAAACTAAGAGATTGTCTTTATCTAACTTGTTTCAACTGCTCTTACTGCTCAGAAAGTAGGATCTTTCTGGTATACTTTAGGGATAAATTATCAAAAGCGATTTCTAATAAATCTAGTAGCAGTTTTAAGTATTTTTAAGATAGGGAAAAAAGGGTATTTTTAAAAGATTGTTTCAAACTTTTATCATTTTATTTCGATATACAATTCTCTGTTAAACTATTCAGAAATTAACTTTTTTATCAAGAAAAAAATCGTAATATTTCTTAATTTTAAACTGACATGAAATAAAACACAAACTTACTTTAAGAAGACGAAATTTGCCTTTAAAGTAACACATGCTGATGCAACACATTTAGTAAATCAACTGAGGGGGGGGGGGGCTTGGGCCCTCCCTCAGTCTAAAATTAATATGAATTTTTCTCAATCTTATATAATTGATAGAAAAATAAACATATTCCAAATTTATTTCTAAAAAAAGTGTTGCAAAGATTAATTAATTATTATTATTGTTGTTGTTGTTTGTTATTATTATTATTATTATTATTTGTCAATTTTAACAAATGAAATCATATAAACCATGAATTTGTTTCCCCTCAATATATGTTATGGCTACAGTTGACAACTGATACGTTGAAGCTGCTGAGAATAAAAATTATAGTTTAAAAAAAAACTTTAAAAAAAAACACTCTTTTATGGTTAATAGAACTAAGTTGTAACTTAATCTTTTCGTCGCCAAATCTGGAAATGGGATCTGAAATGAGTCGCCAGATGCGGGATGAGATCTGAAAATGGAAAATTGTTAATCCTGGTGATTCTGATCAGAACAATGAAACAAATTATTAAATTGTTGTATTGTCGTCGATCCTGGACAAGTGAGCAAAATTTTGAATTAATATGACCTTTTAAAGTGGGTAAAAATTGAGTTCAAAGATTTCTTTACACACATACAAGTGAAGTTTATAAAAGGGTGTTAAAAATGACAAAGCAGCCAATCCTCTCCTCTAAGTGTTTATCTTTTTCAACTTCTTTAAGTGTATTTACATCAAAATATTTACACAAAATGTAAACATTTCTCAAAAAACTGAAAATAATCGATGCTGAACAAAAAATTAATTCAAAAAACTGTTATCATTTAATCTCTTTTAGGTATAAAATTCATTATTAAGTATTTTGCTGGATCATTACAAGGTCATTAAGATACTGCCGAGTATTCTTAAAGTTCCCTTAGTGATGATTTGTGAATTTATTACACAAAACAACACATTTTAAAACAATTATTTTTTCGCTGATGGCAAAAAACTTTTTTAATATATTCTCGACAAATTTTTGAAAATTTATAATAGATGTTTGAAATGTCTTCCACCTTTCTCAAGAAACAAAACTGGGCTTGTTGCTTCCCACTGTTTGGAGCCTTAAGGTTTTTAAAAATTTCTACGCAATAAGCATGCAAATTCGAAGTTTTTAAAATCTTATGTGTAGACTCACATGATGTGGGTGACAAGGTCTGACGAATTTATGAGTATAGATTGTAATATTAGTTGCTGAGTTTCTTGCTCATGATTCTTTATGTCTTTCATTTTATTTGTATTCAAAATAATATATATATATATATTTAGCAATGCACTTCTTTGAATGTGTGATAAACTTATTTTTCGTCGAAGAACATAATGGTGTGGTATTTTATTATGGCACAACCTGATTGTGAAGAAATTTAAACGCTAAAAAATAAAGAAGTAATAAAATTATAAGCATATGAAAGAACTAAAACACTTTAAAGATGACATTATTTTAAGTCGGAGAAAGAGAACTTTTACAACACCCCAACTTGAACTTGATATTGGAGATAGCTATCACCTTAAACTTAGTGTCTGGATGCACTTAAGTGGCGATGCGCTACAAAAAGAGACCAGTTACAACGCAATACACCTTAGCAACAAAAGCTTGAAAAATGTAAAATATATGGAAAAAAGTTAATGACAAAGTTATAGAATGTCTTTGGTTCAGAATGAAAAGACAGCGAGCACACATTAATACACAGAACGTCTGAAATGCTTGGTAGTTTGTTCGTAATTTCCAACATTTTTACTCCACGGAAATGGGGAGGGGGGGAGTAACATTTAACTATCAGAAAAAGACTTTATTTTTGGTATATATTTTCCACCAGTTACAATGAACATTTCGATAATATTTTTACACTTCATGGTGCATATTCTGTAGTATATCTGACGATACGTTTACACAAGTATCACCAGTAAGGTGGAGTTGGTAGAGGGACCGCATACATGTGTTATTTCAAGTATCCTCACGAAAAAATTCCAGTGAGATCAAATCAGAGTGAGAGTGGAAGCCATTCTACACAATCATCATATCTGATGATTTTGATGTTGTATTTTCTCTATAAGGTGCGGCTTTACTTTTGATGCTTTATGAGGAGGGCGCCACCATGTAGGAACCATATGTCTTAGATTTTAAGCCCTCTCAGACTTTCAACATCGAATATTGAGTTCTGTAGAAGTTCCAAGTATAGTGCTCCAGTTAATGTATCCTCGTAAAATACGGAGTCAATTAGTTTTTAATTGAAAATTTCAAACCAAACATTTTTTTGACTTGCATACTTGACGCCGAATTTCAAATTGTAGGAGTTGATCATACATTTCATTGTGTGAAAGGCATGTTTCATCCTTCCACATAAGTTTTCGAATACCTTTGATTTCACTACTAACCGGTTCAAGATTAAGTTTCAAAAGGCGGAATGTATTTCGGCATCCCCTTCCAGTACAGACCGTATAGATGTGTTTCTATTTAGTATATTATTTTCCAAATGCGGCTTTTTGAGAGAGCACAGTTTTCACCGATTTCGTGTGTATGTATATATGAGGGCGTATGCAAGTACAACTTCAATCGGGGTTGACTAGTCCGTGGCCCAACTTTTCTAAGCGACTCGCAATATTTTGGATAACCTTTCCATACGAACCTCCAGGAAAACGTTTTCAATATAGCTGCGCTTCTGTTGATGTTGTGTTGTTCTCACATTAACTGTAAATTAGAATCATCTTGCAATAATCATTATTTGAAAATTTCCCCATGCCTTCAACGTAAATATGTTTTTTATACTGTGAATAATCTGCGGAACTATCTCTTTAATTGTGATCCTTGTCGAACAGGAATGTTGTTCCTAACGTATTTGAATGATACACAAATTTCATGAAATTCTTACATATCAAACATAGTATGAATTGTTATTTTTGAAAAACAAGTTTGCAATATGTACAAGCAGTATACAAAACGGTTTTTAAACATAGTCGATAAAGCATGCTGCTATGGGCTTTGAACCATGGCCTTTTCGTGCAAGGATCACGCCCATCCGTATCGCTGAACAACAATGTTGTCTAGATTTTATCAAAACGGAGATCTTTCCTGTTCTTGTCTTTTCCTGTTTTACTAAATTGCAGAGAAACAAAAACGGGGTTTAAGTGTTTTGCTCTCTTGGCGTTAATACGTACTTGTCTTTTCGTACTAAATCGAGGAAGCCATGCAACTTTTGTAATTAAAATCTCTTACTTTTTTTTCGGGATAGAAGCGCGAACTCCGCTGTTTACCGACAAGTGGCTTTGTAACTGATCTTACCCTGTAGCTTATGGCCACTTTATCACGTTTAAGGCGTAATCTATCGCCGTTTACAAATTAGGGGAGGAGCCAGACTTTGGCGGGCATCCCTTATACATTGTTGAGTCTCGATATTTCGAGTACCTCCTTTCCGAGATAATAAAATAGAGATTAAAAATTCATAGATCCTGGCGAAGATCGTCATGAAACAATTTTAACAAAATAATACTAATAATAATATGCTATACTATAAGCAAAATTTTTATGTACTTTATATATATATATATATAAATCAGTTCTTAAAATAATGCAAAGATTATTGTTGAATAATTTCTATCTACTTAAATTTTTTTTCATAAATTCGTATAAAAATAGAGGAGTATACATATACAAGTTCTTATATATGTTTAACTAGGTTTGTATATTTAACATTTCTTGTTTCAACTATTAACTAAAATAAAATTACAAATGCGCATACATATTACCTCAAAAGAAAAGACGAGGTCCTTAAATTAAAAAAAATACTAAAGATAATATTAATCAGTTCTTCGTCTCTCCCTGTTGATAATAAAACACATTTGTTTATGACAAAATGAAATAGCTGTCCTCACTGGAGCTATGTTTGATTCAAATGAAGATTTTCCCCCAGTAAAATGATGCTTCATAAGATGAACTACTTTAAAAAATATTTTGCGGTACTAAAATCGTATAAACAAGTAATATAAAAAAATTTTAAGTCAATTCCTACTTATATAAACAAAGAAATTTTTATTTTAGTTGCTTTTTAATAAGTAATTACAATTAATATAAATATGTATATACACATGACAGAATCACAATATTAAGTTGCAAAACAGAAAACGATTTCCCTTTCTATATATTGTGTTGGACTATTTTTTTGTTTGTTAATATTTATTCCTTTTTTTAAATTTAATTAATGAATTAATATTTGAAAAAATTGTATTAAGATCCCGGCCATCCACTACAAGTTTTAAAAAATATATTTGAACTTAAGTGGAATGAAGAAAAAGTATTTTATTAACGATTGAAAATTTGAACAGGATATATATATATATACAGAGAGAGAGAGAGAGAGAGCGAACTATATAATAGTAGGAACTGAACAAGGAGGGGTATAATTAAAGACATGGGAACTATTAATTTGATGGGTTAATGGGTAGTCAATGATTTTCAAACAACGATATTCAACAGTCTTAGAAGATGATTAATTTTTAAACTTTTTATTGTTTACTTTTTCATAAAAAATTTTTTTTCAACGATATTAATTATACTTTTTTAAGGTTTTTACAATTTCCATTTGAGAAATCTCAGGGATAATCACTACGTCCTGATTATTACAAATTACAATAAAGAAAGGTCTTTTTCACTTCATATAAACTATTTTTAATCAATTTCTTACACATAAATACCGTACTTTCCACGTCTATTTGTTTCTTCTTGATAGCTTTGGTTCTTTACTATAGTTTTCGCTTGAATTTTTCTTTAAAAAAATAATAATGAAAAAATAAAAAACCGTACTTTTTTTTTAAAGTCGCAATTTTTCCAAATGGTTCTTTAAATCTAAATTACCTAAAACATGTTTTATACGAGGTAGGTTTGGATGTATGACGAGCAGCTTTATTTTGCCCGAACCTTTCTCGTATGAAACTGAATTTTCTAGATCAAGTATTGGCTCTGAAATTTTATTTTGGTGATGTTGATTTACTTTAGAATGACTTTTGAAATGTATTTAAATTTTAAATTTCTGTTAAAGCCAAACCCTGCAGCAAAATCAGGAATCCTATTAGTTTTCACTCATGCATCACTTGAAAACAATCCTTCTTCCACAACTGTCACGATATATTTCCTTCCACCTTTAGTTAGATAATTTTCATACAGATCATTGCAATTACGTCCCCCCCCCTTAAGGTGCTTCAATAAAAGCATATGAATTTAAGGATTAAAAAAATTTGTTCTTCATTATCTTTATAAATAATTTTATTTACAGATTTACATCGTTTTCCCAGCCACTATATTTCAAAACTCGAGACTTATGGATTTCTAATAGCTTTAGAGCAAATCTTTTTCAATTCCTACCATTAGTTCTCTCACTCTCTCTTTATATATATATATATTTATTATATATATATATATATATATATATATATATATATATATATATATTGTTCCAATTTTAAATCGTTAATAAAATACTTTCTATTCATCCATTCAAGTTCGAATACATTTTCTTAAACTTGTAGTGGATAATACTTTATCTTTTTATAAATCTATACTATCTTTTTTTTTCACACACAAAAAAATTAAGTAGTACTTCTACAGCTATTATTTACCAATAACGAAATTAAATGCAAATATTAAATACCGTAAAATCCGGGGTATAACGCACCCCGCCCCCTTTTTCTTTTTTTACGAAGAAACCTGAAATACACATACACAATGCTCTTATGTTTTAAAGTTATTTATTCGAGGTATTACTTCAAGCTTTAGAAAAAAAATATTACATTTCTAGAACTGCCACCCTATACATCATATAAGGAATGTCATTTCTGTTAAATAAACAGTATTTTGGTATATATAGAAATCTAATATTTTTTAATGTTCATCTTCTTTTATTTTTAATACTCTTATTTTTATACCAGGTGTATAACGAGCACCCGTAAATTTCGATCTTATTTTTTGTATTAACAGTGCGTGTTATACACCGGATTTTACGATAAATATATTTCGATGTAATTATCAAGCACGTCCTTCTCCCTTCAGAAAATTCGAATTAAAAGGAAAACAGAACTTTACCTGCGTTCCAATTAAAAAAAAGAAAACAGTTTTGACAGTTACCTATCTTTAAATGCTCAAAGTGTAAAAGAAAAAAAATAATAAATGTCAGATAATTCTTCGCGTGCATTCCTGAAAAGAGCCGGAGGTCTTTCAGTGCCCCTTCACGATAAGGTAAAATAAATAACTGTACAGGGGAAGGGGCCACCTATTATTCCAACTTTCCTCCTCCCTCTCTTTTGATACATTTCTCAAAAATCTCTCTCGAAATCAATCGGACGTGACTTAAAAATAAATCGGTCCGTTAATAACGTTGCTGTATCTGTACCGGGGTCCTCCTGCTTCCTATCCATTTTTTTCCTCCGCGAAGTAGGGGATACAGCAGACAGAGAGAGAGAAAAAAAAATTATCCCTTCTGGCCGTCGCCAAGACAAGACCACTGCCCATAGCTACGCATTCACTCCTATCTTCTCCAACGTGCATCCATTGCGAAGCATTAAAAAAGGATGCTGGGGGGACCATTTCCAGTTGCAGTTCGCTTCAGTTCCCTTTCAGGGGAGAGGTGATTCAAACTATCAATGCTGTTTTGTGGACTCTTATAAATTTTGTTTAATTAAATGTTAACTCTTTTA